>CAUYRH010157131.1:0-29952 GCA_963574655.1 Perodicticus potto | reverse complement strand
TCTTTCCTCTGCTGATCAGTCTACCAGTGAGCCTGTCAAAGGCATTCATCTTCCTGTTACAATGCTTTTGGTATCTGGAATTTCCAGTAGACTCTTCCATTTCTCTGCTTACATTACCTGTCTATTCTTGCATATCATCTGTACAAGAAACACGGCACCAGCATCTGCTGCTGCTGAGGGCCTCAGAAGCTTCCATCCACGGCAGGGGACAAAGGGGAGGAAGCACCACGTGGTGAAAGGAACGAAGCAACAAAGACAGACAGAGGTTCCAGTCAGTTCTCCTCAGAACTAACAGAGCAAAGCACCCAGCCATTCATGAGGGGTCCACCCCCATTGCCATGTCATGGCAGTGATGAGACTCAGATGTGGCTACTCGGAATGCTGCCTCCCCCTGCTTTAGTGATTGTTCCGGGGGTGGGCATCTGGACTGAGATAGGCCAGTGCTAGCCCTCCCTGGGGTGTGGGCTGAAAGCACTAGGGAGGAGATGCTCCCAGCCCACTGGGATTATTAAGAAGATGGTCCACAAGTTGATCCTTCTGGGACCAATTTGTCACCTGATGGAAAGTCCTACTGAGGAGGCTGCGAAGACAGAGGGAACAGCAGCTACAGCCAGAGACAGGAAATGAGAGACCTGGCCCTGATGACATCTTATGAGAGCCTGGATCCAGCCGTTTCTTTCAGTTTTATGAGCCAATAAAACCCCAATTTCTATTTTAAGTAGTTTGAATCAGGTTTCTGTTAAATGTAACCAAATGACCTTTAGTGATATGTATGTTCTACTTGTCAAACGGGTAGAGATATTTTAAGAAATGAAGTCCATGTGCAAACCTCATTCCAAAGAGTATGGATGCCACTTATAAATAGACTGGGCTTGCTATGTTGGTACTCAAAAAGATACGCCACAAAGCCCCACACAGTTGCTAGATATGGGCTGCATATTTACCTGGCAAGTCTCCCAGCAGTCATTGAAACAGGTAAAGAGCATTAGTTAAGGGATCAGCAAGGAGGACCATTTGCAGCGGTCATGAAATACTCACAGTGCTTGGTGATGGTGTTTGTTCCCAGGATGTTAGAGAGAAGTTTCTCTTGTAGGTCAGGTTGAGGAGACCACATGCTCTCCCCTGTAGTTAGTATAATTTACAAATGCAGCTATTGGCCCCACGGCACCTCTCAGCATAAACTATGATGGGAGCTGCTGAAAAGTAGAGAGAAATCAAAGCCAACCCATACAACATCAAAGCAACTTGTCTGCAGTGTCTAATTGCGGTGCAAAAAAAAATTCTGACAATATAGCTTCATTCAGGGATGAAATGATCAAAGTTAGAAGAACCAATGGGTCCTGTGTCCCTCAGGTCATGTTCTCTGTCTGGAAGAGCAGGCTGATCCTTGCACATGTTTCTTAGGGAGGGTCCAGCACCGCTCATTATGCTCAAAGCCCTGGCTCAGGCTGTATCCCAGAGGGAAGGTGTCACCCAGTCTCAGTCACTCCAAGTACAGTCTTCCCCTCAGTCACTCCAAGTACAGTCTTCCCCTAAATGACAAAACAATCTTGGAAAAGAACACAATTGGAGGTTTCACACACTTCCTGATTTTCAAACTTATTACAAAGCCACAGTAATCAAATGGTATGGTACTGTCAAAAAGACACACATGTAGACCAATGGACTGGAATAGAAAGCCCAGAAATGAATACTCATATAATTGGTCAAATAACCTTTGACCAGGGAGACAGGATTATCCAGTGGGGGAAAGAGCAGTATTTTCCACAAATGGTGCTAGGAACATGCAGCACCCAAAAGAATGAAACTGTAGCCATACCGTATACAAAAATTAACTCTAAATGGATCAAAAGTTCCATAAACATAAAGTTCAAGCCATAAAACTCTTAAAAGAAAAGGAGCATAAGCATCATGATATTGGGTTTTATAATAATTTCTTGGGTATAACACTAAAGCCACAGATGACAAAAGCAAAAATAGATAAATTAGACTACATCAAAATTGAAAAACAAAATAAAACAAAACTTCTGTGCATCAAAGGATACAATCAACAGAGTAAAAAAGCAACCTATGGAATGGGAGAAAATATGTGTAAATCATATACCTAATAAGGGGTTAAAATCCACAGTCTATAAAGAATACTTTCAAGTCAACCATAACCCCCCCCCGAAAGAGATGATCAAAAAGCGTATGAACTTGAATCGACATTTCTTCCAAAAAGATATAAAATGGCCAACAAGCATATGAAAGGAGGTTCAATTTTATCAGTCATTAGGATAATGCAAATTAAAACCACACCGAAATGTCACCTCATGCCCATTAGGATGACTGCTGTCAAAAATAGCAATAAAAAAATACAGAAAATAAGAAGTATTGGTGAGGATGTGGTGAAATCAGAGGGAATGTATAATAAAATGATGGAACCGCTGTGGAAAGCAGTGTGGTGGTTTGTCAAAAAAACTAAAACCAGAATTACCATGTGACTCAGCACTACCACTTCTGAATATACATAGCCAAAAGATTTGAAAGCAGGATCTCAAAGAGATTTTTGTACTCCCATGTTCATAATAGCATTATTCACAATAGCCAAAAGGTGGAAGTAATCGGCAGATAAGTAGAAAAACAAAGTGTGGTATACACACCCAACGGAATATTATTCTTCCTTAAAAAGGAAGGAAATTCCGACACATGCTACAATGTGGATGAAAGTCAAGGATATCATGCCAAGTAAAGTAAGACACAAAAAGGTAAATACTCTATGAGCCCACTTATACTGAGATAGCTAAAGCAACCATATTCATAGAAAATAGAAGAGATATTGCCAGGCGTTGGTGGGGGAGGGGTGGGGAGTTACTTAATGGCTACAGAGTTTTAGTTTTGCAAGACGAAACACATTTAGGGATTGGTTGCACAACAACATGATTATACTTAACACTGCTGAACTGTACACTTAAAAATGATTAAGATGGTAAATGTTATGTAATGGGTATTTTGCCATAATTAAAAAAAAAAATGTAGTCTCCTTGCCAAGCCACGCTTCTGTGGAGCTGTCTCCGTTCCAGGGATTCGCTGTGTCTAATTTGCAGAAAGGTCTCATGTAAGATGACAGTGACCCTGAGAACATATACCACGGTATTCTGGATGCATTTTGAAGAACAGGTTGAGGTTATAACATGGAAAAACCTGGAGAAAATTGATGTGTGTCCCCAAGGAAATCAGATCCAAATGTTCAAAACACAAATGGTGGGTTGATGTCCCATGAGGAAAATTATAGTGTGTGACAAGACTTGTTCCTGGAAAGAAGACCATTCAGTTCTTACTCAGCAGTGGAACAAAGGACAGCGTTTGAGCAGCATTAAGAAAACAGTTCCGACATGCTTGAAACAGAACAAATAGGGGCCACGGCTTCAGACTTCTGAACTCTAACATGTGGCCACAGTGATTCTGAACATGTTCTGAGAAAGTATTCACTGTCACCCACCATGACCATAACACCTCCCAATAATTTACTCAGAAAATGGTGAATTCTGAGCAATGCCATTGCCTAATGAAATTTCCAAGATAAATTAGTTGCAAAAATGTACATTCTGGTAATTAAATGAGTGAACTCCACAGAGCACAGGTATTAGCTCTAAGCCAGTTAAATGTTGGCAGGTGGCTAATATGCAGTTTAGAGAAGTTGGTGTTAATTCATTCCTTTGGATGGAAGTAAGATACAAGGTCCACTGGTCTGTTTGGCTCATTTCAAATTTATGACTATTAATGAGAAATAGGTTCAGTTTCTATAAAAAAAAGACCTATGTAATATTTAAGAAGGCAGAATGTACAGAACACACTTCCCCTTTACTACTATGTAAAATGTTATCTCATTGGTAATATTCCTATAGAACCTGTTTGCTTCAGGGATAGTGAAGGACAGACAGTTTTATGTACAAGCATCTGTGACTCAAGGACTTGCTATTCAGTGTTTCCATGGAAAGACACTAATGAAGGATGTTGATTCTCCTCATTTTGCCATACATTTTAAATAATTCTGAGGAAATGTGCCTATGACTACTTTTTAAAAAGTAGCAAAAAGCTAAAAATGCAAATGCTACCATCTAAGAAATTATTATATGAGAACACTGAGGGAGAATTTTATTAATAGATATGAAAATGTTTTGTGGTTCAGAAATAGACAGAAGGGTACTGAAAGGATTTATTCTAGTATGAAGTTGGTTGGGAGGTGAAGATGGCTTGATAATGTAGAATTCAAGGTTAACTGGATAACTATTGGGAAAAAAATACATGTAGACACCTATGCATGCCAGATTTAATTCAAAATTGATTAAAATTTTAAACATAAAACCTGAAACACATTATATTCCAAATTAACAAGATGAGTCTTCATATAATCTCGAGGAGATGGCATTTCTAAACACGGCCCCCAAAGCAGGACCCACAAAAAGAGGATGTTGCAGCTTTCATGGGAAATATCCAGGTCAGAACATTCTCTTCAGACACCTCAGGAGCAGTCATGAAACAGACTAGGACTGGGGTATAAGGGACATCCCCATAAATCTCCAAGGCAGAGAACTTTGGTCCACATCCTTTGACTGCAACACCATTATGTAATTTTACAAAAAAATATATATACATATCTACTCTAATCTCCCCATTCCCTTCCAAAGCAAACAAAAAACCCCTCAATTCTTACCACATAGAAACTTAAAATTAAATCAAGTTTATAAAAATGGAAATTGAGGAAGGATCAGCGATTATATCACTTAAGAGCTGCGACTGTGGCTGGGGCCAGAGCATCCTCAGGGATACGTGACAGCTGTCAAAGCTTTCAGTAAGTCATGAGCAACAGTGGAAGCCAGAGCACATTCTTGTGTTCACTTTGCACATCATTAAGGAGATCTCGAGGAGGACAAACCCCCAAGGTGAAGAGCACAGCAGGTTTGGTTAGAGTGACTGCTGTGGGGTTTTAGAAATTTCCAGGTGAAGGAAAGAAAAAGAAGTATTTAAGTGCAGGAAAGGAGTGGAAGCCACAAACTGGAATCTGGTCCCAAAGGGGGCTGCTGTAGAGGTGGCCCCATCCTAACATCTGCCCGGGGGCCTGGAGCTTATAGAGCCATGTCCTTCTAGAGAGACCTGGTCGGTAGCATATCCCCAACCTACCCAACAAATATGATTTTAATTTCTCTTCCATTTACAGTCACAGAATGAACAACTTCCCAGCATTTGGCCACTAGTCAACAAGACCAAAAGCCCAATCAGGAGAGTGCTTTGGAAGAAAATGTAACCGAGAAGCCTGGTCCATCAGTATATGGGAGCTGGCACCACCAATCAAAGCCATCTTCATTTAGGGACCTCTGTGCCCATACCTCGCCTCCTATTCCCAGGTGGTGTCTCCGGGAATGAAGAAGGGGGAGGCTGTCTGAGGGGCTTAGCTCGCTCTCCCCATAAACACCGAAGGAAAAGATCAGAATGAACTCTTGGTGAATGTGACCATGTGCACACATGGATTATCATTGTCCTCACTCTCTGTCACCAGGGGCAAAAGGAGAGACTCAATACCTGCCCTCAGTGAAGTAAAAGTCTACCAGGAAAGACCGGATTTAAATACATCATTATATTGAGAGTTAATTAAGCACAATTGCGTCAGAGGCTCTGTAAGTGTAGGAGCAGCAAAGCTGACCCAGTAGTGACGGGTAGAGCTCAGGAAGGCCTCCCTTAGAAATCACACTTCGGTTGCCGCTGAATGTGGGCAGCTGCTCTCCAGGAGAAAAGAGACGTGTAGTCCGGGACAGGAAATCACATACAGGAGAGCTTTGGGCTCTGAAAGACCAGCACAGCAGAAGGCACAGAATGGTCACACAACTATGGAGAACACCCTAGGACGTTGCCCCCTTGCCCTAGGGATTTTCAGTGGACATTTCCCCTGAAAACCTTCATGTGCCCTATAGGCCTGCTGAACCACCCTCTGAAAGGCACATGTACTTCTTCAGCTGCCTCCTCATGTAGGAGGGATGATGGCCAGGTCATCCTGCTATATAGTAGGATAGCAGGCAGTGATGTCTGTCTGTCCTGGCCAACTCTGACACCAAAAGTGAATTTTAATTCTATAGAGACTGCTTTACTTGGGGTTGCCGTAGAGTCTCCTCCCCATGGTGTCTGCCCCATGATCATCATGACACAGCAACCAGTACTGGGGCTCTTTAAGGGCACATGGGTGACAATAGAACACAAGCTTGTAGTGAAGGCTTTGCCAGAAGTAATCCACGTGGAGCTGTCCCCCCATTCAAACTGCCTCTAACTGAACAGAGGAAACATCCAACCATCTTGTATTTACTCAAGTTGGAAGAGCCAGGGGCACTTCGTCCTACCTTTATCCTGCTTCCTGGACCTCCAACTGAGTTCTTCACAGGAGGCACAATGCTGCAAGTTTCCATAATCTGGGCTCCACATCTACTCTGTGATTTTGTGAAGAAACCACAAACCTTGGCATCTGCTCTGGTTCCCAGTGCTGGCACGGAAAGAGACAGTTGTTTCAGCCTGTTGTTACTGGGTGCCCACCTCAATAAGCAGTAAACAACAAACCACTCTGTAGCTTAAGTATGCCATATTACATGAGACATATTTTTATATATATATATTTTTTGTAGAGACAGAGTCTCCCTTTATCTCCCTTGGTAGAGTGCCATGGCGTCACAGCTCACAGCAACCTCCGACTCCTGGGCTTAGGCGATTCTCTTGCGTCAGCCTCCCAAGTGGCTGGGACTACAGGCGCCCGCCACAATGCCCAGCTATGACATATTTATATTATTAGCAGTAAAATTTCTTGCAGTTTTTCCAAAATGCAAATTTAAGTGGACAGGCTATATTTTATCGGGTAACCCTACATGTGGGTAACATCTTATCATGGATGGGGGTGGAAAGGCTCCTGGGAAGGTTTGGAAAAAGGGCCAGTGTTGTGGATCACGCCTGTAATCCTTGCACTCTGGGAGGCTGAGGTGGGTGGATTGCTTGAGCTCCAGAGTTTGAGACCAGCCTGAGCATTATGGCAGGCACTTGTAGTCCCAGCTACTCAGGAGGTTGAGGCAAGAGAAAGTGTTAAGCCCAAGAGTTTGAGGTTGGTATGAGCTATGATTCCATAGCACTCTACTGAGGGTGACAGAGTGAGGCTCTGTCTAAAAAAAAAAAAAGAAAGGTCTAGAAAAAGAACTGGTACAACTGGGGATAATCCCTGCAGAAAGGCCACAGGGATCTCTCAGGTCTGAAATTCTGAAATTCTCCTTGGCAAAGAGGAGGTCTATCAGAAAACCAAAGTCTAGGTGAAGCCAGCCAGGCAGCGGCAGGGGAACAGGAGAGGGTTATGTCGGTGCTGCTAGCCTGGCCCAGTGGATTTGGAAGCTGCCTCTAGTCTGTTGCTGTGGATTTGCACCATCAGGCCGCCCGTCCGTCTCTCAGGATGTTGCATAGTTGATCTTTGCACTGCACGGATTTGAACTGCATCTTCCTTTACAAGAGATCGTTCTCAATAATCATATTGGAAACATTTTGGAGATATGTGATACTTTGAAAAAAATTTTGGAGATATGTGATACTTTGAAAAAACTCCTATAGCCTAGAAATATCAAAACTTTAAGAAAAAGGTGATGAAATATATGTAGACACTATTTTATCATGTACTACCTACCATAAAATGCATACATAATCTATTATAAGAAGTTAAAATGCATCAAAACTTACACATAAACACTTATAGACTGCTGCTATTCTCAACTGAGAGAAATGGACAGATACAGTATTAAATTAGAACTGCATAGAATCAACACTCTAACAATTTCATAGCCACCTCCTATTGCTTTTGTAGTGAGCTCATGGGTAGCAAGCATCTGCGTTAGACGTTATGTGACAATGTGACAGTGATTGTCTCCATGTGGGCAGGTTGTCTTTCCAGTAAATTGCATATCACAGTAAAAAATAATCTCTCTTGGTTGTCACATAGTTTTCGTCATGTTCAGCACCTCTAGGGATGCTGGAAGTGCTCCTGAGAAGCAAAATCATGACATTACATGAATAAGTTTAATTGTTTGTTATGTACCATGAATTGAATGCCAGAAATTAAAATCGCTGTGGTTGCCGCCATTTCACATGGTTCTTTTTGTAAACAGATGACGTAAACTTAGGGCGTCTATAAATACAGTGTGGTACTGTAAATGCAGTTTTTCTTCCTTATGCTTTTCTTGATAACATTTATTTTCTCTAGCTTACTTTATTATAAGAATACAGTATATTATACAGGGTGGATATATATATATAACAAGCAAAATATGTACACTCTGGGAGGCTGAGGCAGGCCTCAAGGATTGCTTGAGTTCAGGAGTTCCAGACCAGCCTGAGCAAGAGTAAGACCCTGTGCTTAAAAATAGCCAGGCCTTGAAGCAGGGGCCCGTAGTCCCAGGTACTTGGGAGGTGGAGGCAAGAGAATCACTTAAGCCCGAGAGTTTGAGGTTTCTGTGAGCTAGGATGCCATGGTACTCTACCAAGGGCAGAGACTCGGTCTTAAAAAACAAAACAAAACAAAAACAAAACCAGACAAAATATTTGTTCATTGACTGTTTTTGGCAAGACTTAAGTTCACCAGTTAGCTATCAGTAGTTAAGATTTAGGGGAGTCAAAGTTGTAAGCAGATTTTTTTGCAGAGGGGATCAATACTCCTAAACTTCATGCTGCTCAAGGATCAACTATAAATGCTTATTGACCAAAATAAAAAGAAATTGAGTGATATATACTGAAAGGAATTGGAACTTGGCTTGATTTAAAGAATTTAAAAGAGCTAAAGCCATCAATCTCATCTTGCTTTAACATACAATTGGAACCAATTGACATTTACTATGTGCAACCCGTGATGATGAAGATGGTCTGGATTTGAAGAAGTCGGATAAGGTTTGCCAAAGGCATCCCAGTCAGTGAACATTCTGGAATGCCATCTACTGAATGGCACTTTTCATGCAAGAGGGGAAAGCGGGGCCACGTTCTCACAGTCAGGCACCATGAGTGAGTTGTCTGTCTGCATCTGTGTGGGGTTTTATAATATATCCACAAACTCTTCAACACTCTTCCAAAAGCAGATCCTAATTCTCTTCTTAAATGAAAGCAGGACTCTGTGACTCACTTTTCACAAACAGATTTGGGCAGAAGCGACGGTGTGTGACTTTGAAAAGAAGGTCATATGCAGCATTGCGTCTCCCTCGTGTCTCTCTTTCCCTGGAATGGCTTGCTCCAGGGGGAGCTGGATGTCAGGCTGTGAAGACACTCCCAAGCAGCACTGCAGAGAAGCCCACAGTATGAGGAGCTGAGGCCTCCTGCCAAGAGCGATGTGAGTGCACCATCTTGAAGGCAGATTCTCCAGCCTCAGTCAAGCTTCCAGATGCCTGCAGTCTGGACTAGCATCTTGACCAGCTTCATAAGAGACTCTGATACTTGGACCACCCAGTTTAGCTGCTTTTGGAGACATGATGGATGCTCAGATCCGTGAATGATAACAAATGCTTATTGTTTTAAGCTGCTAATTTTTGTGGTCATTTGTTATGCAACAATGAAAGATTAATACAAACAATAAAAACAGGCTATTAAAATGTTGAGTGCTGGGGGGGCTCTTGTGGCTCATCGAGTAGGGTGCCGGCCCTATTTACGGAAGGTGGCGGGTTCAAACCCGGCCTCGGCCAAACTGCAAAAAAGAAAAATAGCCGGGCGTTGTGGCAGGCACCTGTAGTCCCAGCTACTCGGGAGGCTGAGGCAAGAGAATCGCTTAAGCCCAGGAATTGGAGGTTGCTGTGAGCTGTGTGATGCCAAGGCACTCTACCGAGGGCGATAAAGTGAGACTCTGTCTCTACAAAAAAAAAAAAAAAAAAAAAAAAAAATGTTGAGTGCTAAAACACGTACTATGTACATGCCAAAAATTTTTCTAAGCATTTTATACAATTTATTGTTTTTTAATTTAATTGAGGAAATCTTAGGCAGGCAAGGTTACATCATTTTCCCAAGGCAAATACATTAAGTGGTCCATATATAGCTAAATTCTTCTTCTATATGAACTTTCTCTCCTCCGTTTTACTGATGTACTATTTTCCCTACTGGATCATCAGTTCTGTAATGGAGGGGAAGATACACAGTATTCTGCCCATATCATTGAATTCTAAAAGAGTGCTTAGAGCACCGCAAGCCTGCGATAATATTTAGATAAGCACATGGGTGATGAAGAAGAAAATTAAAAAGGGATTACATACAAACTCTTCGCCCGTGAGGCTTGAAATTTTGGTCCTAACACAAAGCCATATTTGGGAACCTCACTGCTGGGTGATAATAATCTCCTTTCATTCAGAATCTGAAAAATTGAACTTTATTGTGTCGCCAATTTTAGATGCTCTCTAATCTAGCCTAGAAAGCCAACGTTTTAAAAGTTGCATTTAAATCCAAGAAAAATTGGAAATAACCTAAATACCCAAAATTGAATTTTAATAAATTACGGTGCTTTGCTGCGATCACTAATTTGTAAAACTATGTTGAATTAAGGAAATGTTTCAAACAATATTTAATGGAAACTAGCAGACATGAAGTAAATTTCAGGCAAATGAATACTAGATTTATTTATAGTTATTATAAGTAATAAAGTGTATTTATTTATACTCCATGGAATGGTTTCAAAGACATATTTCTAAGTTCCAACACTAATAATATATGGGTTTTGCATAAAACAATATTTTTTATTAAAAAACAAAGAAAAAGTATTTCCAAGAATGACTTCTACCCTAAGTGTTAATAAACACTGAAAGAACACTTTATGAGAAGCTTCGCTTCCATGTGCAAAGCTTCAAGCAAGCCTGGCATGTTAGTGACTATGGTATGTCGTGCAAATGGTGTGACACGTCAACCAGCCTGAGACCCAGTACTAAGCAAACAATGGGCTGTTAGCAGATTTAGACCAGGCGGCTCAGCACAGGGAAGTCTGGGGCACAGTGGAAAGGGGCCTCTCATACTGCTTCTACCCTGTTGTCTGGTTGAACTTCTCACCTTACAAATACCGAACCCAAGGCACAGGGGCATAAAGGGTTGGACGTCAGGCCAAACTGCTGTGGAGCGCAAGATCTGAGGCTAATACCAGGTCTGCAGTGTTTGCATTGACTGATAGAGCACGCTGCACATCCGTGTCGTATGTGCTGAAAGCCATGATGACAGTGTGCTCTAGGACACCTGCTTAACAGAGGGAAAAACTGACAGCCAGAGAGCGGAGTGACATAACGTGGTAGCTTGTGCAACTGCCTAAGTTTCACACTTTGAACAAGCCCATGATTTGGAAAAAATTGCTTAGTCTCTCTAATACTTGGAGTCATTTATAAAGTGAGGGCAAAAATAGCCCTAAGTGGTGGGGAGGATCAAATGAGACCGCTTACCCAGCACTCGTGGGCATCATGGTAATTTAATCAATGTTAACTGGTAATTTTATTGCTTATGTTTCAATCACAAAGACTCAGAGCTGAGATTTCAAAGTGGAATGTCCAAGCTGGACATTCTGTGGCAGTAACTCAGCTGCCATCTGATGCTAACACTGCCATAAATAAGGGAAGGGTGTGACCTTGAGAGACATGTTTCCTTTCTCTGAGGGTCTTCCTCAACTTTGCAATGACCTATGGGTACTTGGGGCTGAGTTTGATGAGCTCTGAGCTTGCTTCTGGGTCCAGGACACCTTCATTCATTTGTTCTTCATTCATTCATGTATTCCTCCCTCAGTGAATTGAGTGTCCTCAGGACCATATAGGATGCAGAGATGAGCCTGCCCCCAAATCACATTACCGAATACCATCACCGAATACCATCGGGTAGAAAATGAAATGCGCTGTGAGAAGGGGAGAGAGCTGCAGGTCCGCGGAGCTGCAGAGGGGAGTAATCTACTTTGAGCATGTGCAGTTGGGGAAGTTAAGTGGAAAGAGAAGCTTTTGGGAAGGGCCCTGACAAGCAAGTATGCAATCTCTAGAACTTCAGGTAGAAGGTATGCAGGCACAAAGGAATCGAAATAGAGTCTGGGCGCCCATAGCTCAGGTTAGAGTGCTGGCCCCGTGCACTGGGGCTGGTGGGTTTGAACCTGGCCTGGGCCTGCTAAACACGATATAGGATGCTCAGTAAAATTTAGATTTCTAACAAATAATGAATAATTAAACAAAAAAGGGGAAAGCAATAGAGCCTGGGGCTCATGTAGTAGAGCTGTGAGGAGGCCAGGTGAGCTGGAGGAAGCCTGGAGAACAGGCCTGGAAAGGGAGGCAGGCTCACACCTTGAGGACTTCAAATGCAGGTAAGGCAGAAGCGCGTGAAATGACACAGAAAGGATGGGTGGTGCAGGACAGTGCCAGGCCTGGGCTCGAATCCTTCTGTAAAAAGGGATGATTGGAAGAAGAAGGAAAGAAGAAAGAACCGGAGAATACTCTGTCCTTCTAACTGTGAGTCTGGGGACTGGGGAAGTTGCTGACATGGAGTGTGAGCCCCAAGCAGGAGCGGGCTGGGGGAGAGAGGCTGCCCGAGCCCTGCTGGGGGGTTGCTGAGTGTGGGTGTGCACGGGGCATCCACCGTGGCAGGGAGAAGAGCAGAGATGAGGAGCTGAGTCTGTATAGGGAGGCCAGGGCTGACTGCACATCTGCTCAGTAATTTTAAATTAGTACAGTTTTTGATTTACAAAAATATTATGAACATGGTGTAGAGAGTCCCCTCTTACTCCACACCCAGTCTTCCTGTTACTGATAGCGTGCATTAATGTCACATTTGTTACAATTCGTTTTTCCTGTTATTACATCTTACATTAATATGGCGTGTTTGCCATAATTGGTGACATAAATTTGGTTCATTATTGTTAACTAAAGCCCATATTTACTCATATTTCCTCCATTTTTCCTGAAGGACCTTTTTCTGTTTCAGGATCCCATCCAGGACCCTGTAATACATTAAGTCATCATGTCTCCTTGGGCTTTCGTTGGCTGTGACAGTTTCCCGGGCTTTCTTTGGTTTTGATGACCTTGGCAATGTTGAGGAGTGCTGCTCAGGTATACTGGAGACTGGTCCTCCCTTGGTGTTTGTCTGATGCTCTTCTTATGGTAGATTGGCATGATGGATTTCTGGAAGGAAGACCACAGGGGTAAGTGCTGACTTTACCATATGGTGTCCATGGTCCACACTATCAACACAGCTCATCACTATTACCGTTGACTTTGATCACCTGGAAGAAGTAATATTTGTCAGATTTCTCTGATGTAAAACTACACATGTCTCTTCTCTCATACAGTAGTTTGGAAGGAAGTCACTACAGGCAGCCACACTTAAGATGTGGAAGTCACGTTGCAACTGCTCGAGAGTCAAGTACCCCCATACATTACTTGGAATTCTTCTGAATAGCAGATTTCTTTCTTCTCTCCCATTTACTTTTTTATTCAATAGTTTATGTCAATATGAACTTAATGAATATTTATTTTATGCTTTTGCTTATAATCCAATACTACTTTATTTTAAGGCTTGAATTGTTCTAGCTGTGGCCTCTGTGTGCTCTCTTAGTTGGCCCCGTGCCCCTTTGACATTCCCCATAGCCATAATTTTGTTTGTGCACTTTCTAACTTTCTGGCACTGCAAGAAGCTATGGGCTCATCTTGTATATTTCCTCCCCTAGTATTAGAATCAAACAACTATTTCCCTAAGGAATCTTGAATCCTTTTATTGGAGCTTGGTTTTAGAAACCAAGATGTTGACACTTAGGGGTGCTTTTTTTTTTTTTTTCTGAGACAGAGTCTCACTTTGTCACTCTTGGTAGAGTGCTGTGGTGTCATAGCTCACAGCAATCTCAAACTCTTGGGCTTAAACAATTCCCTTGCCCTAGCCTCCCAAGTAGCTAGGACCACAGGTGCCTGTCACAATGCCTGGCAATTCTTAGAGGCAAGGTCTTGCTCTGGCTCAGGCTGGTCTCGAACCTGTGAACTCAGGCAATCCACTCGCCTCAGCCTCCCAAGTGCTGGAATTACAGGCGCAAACCATCTTGCCCCTGGCCCAGTAGGGGTGCTTTTTGAAACTGAGATGTCCTTGTTTCTCAGTCCTTTTAGCGGACAGAGCAAGGGAATACATGCCTGATACTAATGTGTTAATATATGTGTGCACACACGTGTTTCTAAATGATTTTCTATTCTCCATTCTTATCTATTTTAAGCTAAACATTAATTCACACTGATTTCCCCAACTCTACTCCATTACTAGCTGGGCCATTTGAGCTTCCTCTCCAGCTTATCTGTAAATTCTCACTCCAACAGTGAAGGATGGGGCACCTACCCTCTATTCAGCAAAACTAGCCTTCAAAAGTTAAGGAGAAAAGAAACACTTTCTCAGAAAAACAAAAGCTGAAGGAATCAATCATGGGGAGATCTGTCCTGTAAGAAATGTTTAAAATGTTCTTCAGGTGGAAGGAAAATTATACAGGTCAGAAACCCAGATATACTTTTTTTTTTGTAAAAAAAGGAAGAGTTGGAGAAGGAGTAAAGGTAAAATACAACATTTATTTTTCTTATTCTTAATTGATCTAAAAATATCTGTTTAAAGTAGCAAAGTCACAGTTATTGAGCGATTGTGCACACAGGCAGGTAAAATAAATGAGTGGCAGCGCATCTCATGTTGAGAACTGGGATCTCCTGGAGGGGGTTTGGAGCACTCTTGTTCTCTGCAAAGAGCTGTCTCCCCTGACGTCTTTATACCATTAGATAACTTCTGAGATGGCACTGTACAGGAACTTCCCTCTGCTGGAGCTCTGCCCTGTGTGCAAAATGGATGTTCTGGGAACCCAGCTGAATTCACCAGGTATGGGTGCCATGGTACCCTCAACTACCTGCCATTGAGTGACGTGGGATATAGCCCTCCAAGCTCCAGTGTGGGAGTTGGCCGAAGGAAGCCCCCAGTTTAACTCAGTTAAAGGCATGGGAATGAGTAGTCCAAGGATGTTGTACTATAGGAGTTGGGAAAGAAGGCACTAGTTTGGCCTGCCCCCCACAACCCGCACAGTACATGTGTTCTTAGTACATGGAGGAATGATCACCAGGAAGCCCTCAGATCTATTAGAAGTAATGACATTTACAACAAATTCCTCACTTGTGAATTTTGCTGTGTGGGGCTTTCGCCTCTGATAGAACGCTGAGGTCTAGAGTGACATGTCCCTGGAACCCAGGAACAAATGTTTCTTCTGAGACTCAAATGACTCAGAATAAATAAGTTGAAGAAATGTCTTCACTCTTTAGCAGTTTTTTACAAGAATTCCTTACTCAGAAGGGACGTGGCTTTTTTGGGAAATGGTTTAATAAGCCCATCGAGGGATTAGAAACAAGCTTATAAGACCTGGGTTTTGAGTCAATGCCTAGTTTTCATGACGAAGAGAAAATCTTCTCTGCCTAATGAGTGGGAGGGGAGGAATCTGATGTTTCTGCAGAGACAAACTCAGGAGGGGAGTAGAAAGAGTGGGAAGGCTCAAACCCCCACAGGAGGGGAGGGCTGGGTCAAGAACATGAGGAGGAAAGAGAGCAGAGCAACAAAGGACAAATGCCTGATTTCTTTTTTTTTTAAATCATGATGGGACTGGACTATATAAAACCCCTTTGCTATCTCCTCCACACAATTGCTCAAGGTATGTGGTCTGGGGCTGGGGAATTGTGAAGCCAAGAGAGGGCTCCAAACTATAGGCTTCACCTGTGCCATTGATGAGACAAGCTCTCTGCGGAAATCATGAGGGGAAGCAAGTTGGTTTTTCTTTTGTTCCTTGATCAAGGCAGGATGAGTGAAGCTTAAAATCCTTTATGTCTTAAGGTGACAAAGGGCTGCAATCATCATTAGCTTATCTGTGCCAACTGACGTGTGGAAACCTCACAGTACCAGCAGGCTCTGCCTTTAGGAGGACTGGTTAAACATCCTCTGACCTCAAGGAGAAGTATGACCGGCTAATTTGCCCATTCTGGCAGGCTGTTTTCATGATCCTCTAAATGAAATAGACTCACTCCAAAAAGGGCTCAGATGGAGAAGTGAGAGCTAGAGAAAGTCAAGATTTCAGAATAGAATGGTCTCCTTTCCATGGCAAATGAAGGTTTAATATGATTTCCCCTCACCTTTCCTTAGGGGAGTGGTTTTGAAGTGTGTACTTTTAACAGAAGCACCAGCAGTGCCTGGAACCTGTTGGCAATACAAATTGATGGGCTCCACTCCACACCTAGTGAATCAGAAAGTCTGGGTCCCTGGCTGGGTGGGGTGGCTCACGCCCATAATCCTAGCACTCTGGGAGGTAGATGCAGGTAGATTGCTTGAGCTCAGGAGTTGGAGACCAGCCTGAACAAGAGCGAGACTTCATCTCTACATACTAGCCAGGCTTAGCAGGTGTCTGTAGTCCCAGCTACTTGGGAGGCTGAAGCAAGAGAATCACTTGAGCCCAAGAGCTTGACATAGCACTCTACCAAGGGTATCAAAGGGAGACTCTGTCTCAGAAAAAAAAAAAAAAAAGGAAAGTCTTGGTCCAGAATCTGCATCCAGAAATCAGTGGCATAACAAGTCCTTTTATTGTAAGCTCAAATTTGAGAGCAATTGCTCTAAAGCAGTGGATCTTAAAACCTGAATTCAGGGGTCTGAAAATCTGGTGGGAAAAATATGTACTATTATTTTTACTAACATTTAACTGAAAGATAGCATTTCTTTCTATTGTGAATATAGTCTAAAAAGCATAGTAGCATTACCAGTACCAAGGCTTTTTTAAAAAATAGAAACATTGTTATAGAAGTTTATTTATAAAGGCTGGCCATAAAGTTAATGTGCAATTTAAAATTTATGACCATCCTGTATATAGTTTGCATATCAGACAGTTCACCTACTTAAAATGCACAATTTAATAGTTTTTTAATACAGTCCCAGAATTATCCACTGAGCACCCATAATTTTAGGTGTCCACTTGACTGGACAAAGGGATGCCCAGATAGCTGGTGAAATATTATTTCTGGGTGTGTCTGTGAGGGTGCCTCTGGAAGAGATTAGCTGTTGAATTGATAGACCAAACAAAGATATACCCTAACCCTAAGCAACCACTTATCTTCCTTCTGTCTTTTTAGAATCGAAGATTCTGAATACTTCATAGAAATGGAATTAATAATGGTATTTTGGGAATGGTTTTTCTACTTAGCATATTTTCTAGTTTCACCCATGTTGTTGCAGGAAAGTGATAAGTCCATTGTTGATTTTTAGCCAAGTAATATTCCATTGAATGGTTATATCCAATTTTATGTGCCCATTCATTAATTGATGCAAAGTTGATTTATTTCTACATTTTGGATACTATGAATAATGTTGCTAAGAAAACTCTTGTACAAGTTTTTGTATAGACATAAGTTTTTATTAATATTTTTCCTGATTATACCTCTAGGAGGGGAATTGCTAGAGTATATGGTAACTCTATGTTTAACCGTTTGAGAAAGTGCTAGAGCATTTTGCAGTGTGGCTGTGCTGTTTTACATTCCTGCCAGCAGTATATGAGGTAAAACTTCTTCACGTTTTTGCCAATTATTTTCTGACTTTTTAATTACAATCATCCTAATAGGTGTAGTAGTATCTCATTGTGGTTTTAATTTGCATTTCCTTGATCACTAACGATGCTTAGCATCCTTTCACAAGCTTATTAGCCACTTGTACGTATCTTCTTTGAATAAATGTCTATTCAGGTTCTTTGCCCATTTTTAATTGGGTCATTTGTCTTTTCATTATTGCATTGTGAGTGTTCTTTATATACTCTAGATTACAAATAAGCTATCGTATATATAATTTGCAAATATTTTCTCCTATTCCATGGGTTGCATTTCGACTTTTTTATGTTACCCTTTGAAGCCTAAATGTTTTTAGTTTTGATAGAGTTCAATATACTTATTTTTCTTTGTTGATTTTGCTTTTGCTTCTGGTATCTTAGCTAAGAAACCATTTCCTAATCCAACATCAGAAAGATATATGCCTATGTTTTCTTCTAAAATTTTATAAGATTTTGCTTTACATTTAGATCTTTGATTTTTTTTTTTTTTTTTTTTTTTTTTGGATACAGGGTCTCACTCTGTTCTGTTGGCCAGGCTGCATACTGTGGAGTCAGCTTTGCTCACAGCAACCTCAAACTCCTGGGTCAAGCAATCCTTCTGCCTCAGGCTCCTCAGTAGCTGGGATGACAGGAGTCTGCTACAGGGCCTGGCTAATTTTTCTATTTTTGTAGTAAAAAGTGGAGGTCTCATCTTGCTTGGGCTGGTCTAAAACCCCTGAGCTCAAGCAATCTTCCTGCCTCAAGTTCCTAGAGTGCTAGGATTACAGGCATGAGCCACCGGGCCCAGCCTCTTTGGCCTATTTTGAGTTAATTTGTTGCATATTGTGTTAGGTAGGGGTCCACATTCATTTTTTGGCATGTGGATATTCAGTTGTGTCAGTACCATATGTTGAAAAGACTATTATTTCCCCAATGTATTGTTTTAGCATGCTTATTGAGAAACATTTCTTGTCTCCTCAACTCTGTCTTATTCATTTCTATGTCTATCCTTATGTTAATACCAAACTATCTGGATTATTGTAGCTTTGCAGGAAGTTTTGAAATTGGGAAGTATGAGTCCTTCAACTTTTTTTGTCTTTTTCAAAAATGTTTTGGTTATCCTGTATCCCATGCATTTTAATATGAATTTTATAATGAGCTTGTCAATTTCTGCAAAAGGAGCAGGTGGAATTTTGGTAAGATTTGCACTTTACTCTATAGATTAATTTTTGTAGTATTGTCATCTTAACAGTAGTAAATCTTACAATCCATGAAGATACAATGTCTTTCCATTTTATTAAGGACTTGTTTAATTTCTTTCACTAATGTTTATTGTTTTCAGACTAAAAGGAGGTACTTGTTTTGTTAAATTTATTCCTAAATATTTTATCCTATTCGATAACCCCAGTAGTACAATAAAAACCATAATGGTGTAACAAAACTGAATAAAGTAAATAAAATTTTTATTAATTAATTTTCTGATTGTTCATTGCATGTGTGTAGATATACAATTGACTTCTGTACATTGATGTTCTTATGCTTTTTCCTACAGCCTTATTGACTCATTTATTAGTTCAAATTTTTAAATGAGATTTTATCTTTTTAGAGATGTTTTAGGTTCGCAGCAAAAATAGGAGGGAGGTACAGAGATTTCTCATATACTTTTTGCTTCCATACATGTATAGTCTGCCCCATTTTCAAAATCCTCCCCCAGAACAGTCCATTTGTTATAATTAAAGAACTTACATTGACAAATCACAATCCCTCAAAGTCCATAGTTTATTTTAGAACCCATTATTGGTATTGTGGGTTTGCACCAATAGATTATGACATGTATCTGTCATTACAGTATCATGTGTAGTATTTTCACTGCCTGAAAAGTCCTCTGTTCTCTGCCTGTTCATCCTTCTACCCCAACTCCTAACCCCTGATAACCACTGATCTTTCCTCCGTCTCCATAGTTTGCCTGTGCAAGAGTGTCATTATGTAGCTTTTGGAAACCAGCACATTTCACTTAATAGTAAGAATTATGTTTCTTCTGTGTCTTGTCATGAACTGATGGCTCATTTCTTTTTAGTGCTAGATAATATTCCATGTCTGGAAGTATCATAGTTTATTTGTCCACTCACCCACTGAAGGATATTGTGGTTGTTTATGAGTTTTGAGAGTTATAAATAAACCTGCTGTAAACATCTGCGTAGGTTTCTGTGTGGTTATACCCACTCACATGTGGCTTCCATTTATGTGGAGTATTTTTTTTCTACCCCTTTACTTTGTATTTGTGTCAGTCCTTGCCAGTTAGATGTGTTCCTTGGAGACGGTGTATACTTGGGTTGTGTTTCTTCATCCATTCATCCAGTCTGTGTCTTTGGAGTGAAGCATTAAGACAATTCACGTTCAGTGTTAGTATTGGGCTACGGTTCTGTTCATCATGTTGGAGGTTACCTAGCTGTTGTTGAGTTTTCTTTCCCTCTCATGCTATTGTTTTATAAGCATCATGAGCTTTAACTTTCAGGTCTTTCCACACTACTTGGTGTCTATACTGCTATTCCATGTATAAAGCAGTCCTGAGTGTTTCCTGCGGTGCAGGTCTACTAGTGAAGAATTCCCTTAGTGTTGGCTTGTCTGGAACAGTATTTCCTCATCATTTATGAAACTACATTTTGCATGATACAAGAATATTGGCTAGCATTTGCTCTGTTTAAGAAGACTAAGAATGGGGCTCCAATCCCTTCTGGTTTGTAATGCCTCTTTTCTGACTGGCTTCTCTCTGTTGTAGGTCAGTAGCTCCTTTCATCTCACTGTTTGTAGGATTTTCTTCCTCATTTTGACTTTGGCTAAGTTGATGACTATGTGTCTTATAGACTTCCTGTTTTTATGAGTCTTCCTGATGTTTGATGGCCATCTTGTATCTGGATATCTGAACCTTCAGTGATATTTTCCATACTTTTTGCCTTTTCTTCTACTCCCTCCGGGATACTTAGAAATCATACCCAGTGGTTCATATACTGGTTTGCTTCACATAGTCCCATATTTCTCAGAGTGATTTTTTTATTCTTCTTCATTTATTTTTCTTCCTCTTTCACTGAGTGGACTGATTTGAAAGCCTTGTCTTCAAGTTCTGAGAGTCTTTCTTCTGCTTGGTCTAGTCTGTTGCTGAAGCTTTCTGATGTATCTTAAAATTCCCTAAATGTCTCTTTCATTCCTGTAAGTTTTATTGTATCCTTTATTATTTTTTCTAGTACATTACTGAGTTTTTCATTTTTTCCATTGATATCCTGCAATATTATTTTGCCTTCTGTTGGTTTTCAACTTTCTCTTCAATCTCATGCATCTTATTTCCTTCCATAGTCTGAATTTCATTTCAGACATTTTGACAATTTCCTTTTGGGTAGGGTCCATTTCTGTAGATCCATTTTGATCCCTTGGAGGTGTTGAACTAGCTTTTTTTTTCATGTTGCTAAAGTTATTTTGCTTTCACAGAGAGGTTTGTAGAGCACCTGTTCTTTTCTGCTGGGTGATCTCTTACTTACTGAGAAGGAGGAAAGGTGCTAGATGGCACTTTTTTGATCTACTCTGGAAGATTTACTGAGCAGGTGGGATATTGATGCACTGAGAGCCAAACTACTCCTGGATAATCATGCAGAGTGATGCATTGTGATGCTTTGTTCCCCTGGCCACTGTTAGAAGTTCTGGTTGGAAGCTGGGCGAGTCCATATCCACAGAGGTGGATGATGTGGGAGTCTGCTTTTCTCAGGTCTCCTCTCAGTGGTGAGAGTGGCAGCTAATCAAGGCTATCTAGGTAGTTATCTTGGGTGTCAGGGATGCAGGCATTCACTCTAGCTAGGTCCAGGTGTGATGGCAGCCAGTGTCAGATCCCTGGTGGAGTGTTGGACCATAGGGGAAATTTCTATCAGGTAGCCAAGGGGAGCAATGAGGGTAAGACCTCAGCTTTTAATATCAGTGTGGGAAGATGGGGGGCTACAGTGCTGGACAATAGCAGAGGACCCTCAGGACCATGGTCATGAGAGCAGTCAGTAGTAGTGGAGCCTCACTGGGGCATAGCAGTGGCACTGGAGTGTTAGAACTGGGGCTAGGGGCCCTGACAATACCACGGGAGCCTTAGGGGCAGAGCTGTGGGGCCATATTGCTGGGTAACTGGGGATCTTTCCTTGTCTAGGTCCCTGTGTCTAGGTCTTAGGGCTTCTCAGGTAATGTCCATGACTTCTAATCGACTCAGATCCCATGTTGGGAGAGGGGCGTGTGAGAGCATCTGGTCACCCTGCTCCCCTCTCATCTGGTCAGGGCAATGCAGAGGTGGCTGCAGAAAAGCCAAACCCTGTGTAAGCCTGGAGCTCTGGATCTGATAACTCAGAATGGTGTCAGTTGCTGCAACCCCAGAATGTAAGCCACCAGGCCCCTTCTGTGCCCATTCTTTGGTGCATTGTCAATTCCCAGACTCTAAGTAGCTCCCTGATCAGTGATGTTGGGAAACCTCTCACAGCTTGGGCCACAGTGCATGCAGGGGCAGCATGGAGCCCAGTGTTTCTCTTCCACTATCCTTACTCACATGAGGATGCTTCCCTCACGTAAGCATCTCTTCCTTCCCTTCCTTTCAGGCTAAATGGATTGCCTGGTCAGATTTTCATTCTCTCTGAATGTCTCTTGTCACTTCTCCAGTGATTCCCAATACTTGTTCAAAGAAGCCCATCTATATGTGGGCATCCATCCACCTGCAACATTTCATCCTCTCCTTAAGAGCAGTGCTCCTACTTTGGTTTTAACTTGCTCTTTTCACCCTAGTTTCCTAAGGTGGAAAGTTAGATGAGTAATTTTTAGGTATTTCTTCCTTCCTAATATATACGGTCAATATTCAATGCTATACATTTTCCTCTTGTTACTGCTTTTACTGCATTCCACAAAATTTAATAAGTTGTGCTTTCATTTTTATTTTGTTGAAAATATTTTAAACATTTTTCTGAAGATTTATTTTTTGACCCATTTGTTATTTAGAAGTGTGTTTTTTTAAATCCCTAGTTATTAATATTTTGTATTGTGGTATATTTCTGTTATCTTTCTGATAATTTATTTCTAGTTAACTCCATTGTAGTCAATGTAGACATTGTATAATTTCTATCCATTTGAATTTGTTAAGGTATTTTTGTTACCCAGTATATAATCTATCCTGGTGAATGTTTCATGTGAACTTGGGAATAGAATATATGCTACTTTTTCTGGATGAAACAGTTTGTAGATGCCAATTCTTTCCAGTTCTTTGAGAGTGTTATTGAGTTCAATTGCGTCCTTACTGAACTTCTGCCTGCTGGATCTGTCTATTTATGATAGAGGGGCATTGAGTTCTCCCACTATGATAGTGGATTTCTCTATTTCTTATTGCAATTCTATAAATTTTTGCCTCATGTAGTTTTGTATTCTGTTGCTAGATGCATACACGTTAAGAATCGTTATGTCTTTTTGAGAATTGACCTCTTTATCATTACGTAATGCCCTTCTTTATCCCTGATAACTTCTTTTGCTTTGATGCCTGTTTTGTTTAAAACTAATATAGTGGCTACTGCCTTCTTTTGATTATTATAGGTAGGTTACATTTTCCTCTATTCACTTACTGTCATTGTCTATACTTAAAGTGGACTTCTTGTGGACAATGTATAATTGGGTCTTAATTTTTGATCCACCCTGACTGCTATAGTTTGAGTATTTGTATTCCCTCCAAAATCCATGCTGGCACTTAATCTTGAGTGCAACAGTATTAAAAGGTGGGGCTTTTAGGAAGTGACTGGGCTGTGAAAGCTCTGCCTGCATGAATGGATTAATTTTCATATAAATGGTGTATGGTAAGGGAAGCTAGCAAGGCCCCTTTAGCTCTTCTTTCCCTTTTACCACATGAGGACACAGCATTTGTCCTCTATGGGGGAGGCAGCAGCAAGACATCATTTTGGAAGCTGAGGCTAGTCCTTCATCAGACATCATCCCTACCCCTCCCTTGATCTTAGGTTCTCAGCCTACAGACCTGTGAAAAATATATTTTTCTATTCTTTATAAATTAACTGGTCCCAGTTACTTTATTATAGCAGCAGTCCTGGACTAAGACATTGACAATCTCTGCCTTTTAATTGGTACTTGACGTTTAAGGTGATTATTGATATATTGGATGATATCTGCCATATTATTGTTTTCTAATGGTTGCCCTTATTCTTTCTTTCTCTTTTTTTGTCTTCCATACTTTTTGTTATTTTTACTATACATTTGACATATTTTAATTTTCTCTCCTTTTTTAGTATGAGTTATACTTGTCTTAGTGTTTTTAGTGGTTGCCCTAGAACTTGCTATAAATATTTACAACTAATCTGAGTCCACTTTCAAATAACATTATACCACTTCATGAGTAGTATATGTACCTTATAATAAAAAATTCTTAATTTCTTCCTCTTGTCCCTTGTATTATCGTCAATGATGTCACTTATATACAAGGATGTATATGATATCAGTATATATGTGATATATTCACAAATACTATTACTATTTTGATAAAACTATTATTTATTAGATCAATTAAGAATAAGATCCTTTTATGATGCTCCTTCTCTATGTAGATCTAAGTTTCTGATCTGTATTATTTTCTTCTCTCTAAAGATTGTCTTTTATCATTTCTTTCAAGGTAGTTCTACTGGCAAGAAATTTCCTAAAGTTTTGTTATCTGAGAAAATCTTTATTTCTTTTTCACTTCTAAAGGATAAATCCACAGTATACAGAATGCTAGGTTGGTGGCTTTTCTCTCTTAACGCTTTAAATATTTCACTTCTTTTGTTGCTGTTGTTTACATGGCTTCTGAGAACAGAAGTCAGATAAAATTTTTATATTTTTTTCTTTATAGGTTAGGTATTCTCTCTCTCTGGCTTCCTTAAGAATTTTTTTCTTTATATTTGATTTTCTTTAGTTTGAAAATGGTATGCCTACCTATAATTTTTTTGCAGGGGCCATTTATCGTGGTTGGTTTTCTCTGTGATTTTTGTATCTGTCTGTTAGTATTTGATTAACTTAGGAAAATTCTTAGTCATACAGTTTAAAATATTTTTGCTGTTCTCTTTCATCTCATTATATTCCACCCATTATGCATATGTTATACTTTTTGTAGTTGTTTCTTTGTCTGTGAGTACTTGTTTTTTTTTTTTTCAATATTTTTCAAGCTCAAAAATTATTTTCTTCAGTTGTGTCCAGTCTACCCCAATAAGTCCATAAAAGGCATTTTTGTTTTCCATTGATGTGTTTTTGATCTCTAACATTTCTTTTAGGTTATGCTTTAGAATTTCCATGTCTTTGCTTACCTTGCCCACTTGTTCCAAAAAGTAATGACAAATGTTTTTTGAAAAGACAAAGACAAGTCTCATCAATGAGATAGAATATATAAAAATATCTAATTCCAGAGAGGAGTCTTATGCTGTCACATCCTTCTTCTTACCTCCTCTGTCAGTCCCAGGGGATCTTTGCTACCCTGTCAGTATGTCTCAGGTGGAGTTTGAGAAAGCTACAGAGGAGGGTGAATACTTCAAGACCAGGCTGGTGGATGATGAGATGCTGTTCATCTCTAGCCACTACAAACATGTGACTATGACTGATGTAAATACAGAATGTCCTGGGATGTTGAACTTCAAAGGGAAGGCCAAGTGGGATGCCTGGAATGACTGAAAGGAACTACCAAAGAAGATGCCAGGAAAGCTTACATCAACCTAGTAGAAGAGCTAGAGAAAAATTGCAGAATATCAGATACTGGATTTGGTTGCCATTTGTGCATTTTACCTAAATGGATACAAAGCCTTGTCTTTTCTAAAACTGTGGATAATGCGAAATAATGAAAATAACCAGTTAACACAGTTCTGCAAGGCTTTTCAGGATATGGCTCCAACATATGAGGGGCTAAAATGATTATTGACCTTCCCCAAGTACTTTTTACCTGAATTCAACTAGAATTGCATTTGTTACATAAAAAAATGAAAATAAAATGGGAGGCTGAGGCAAGAGAATCACCTAAGCCCAGGAGTTGGAGGTTGCTGTGAGCTGTGTGATGCTATGGCACTCTACTGAGGGCAATAAAGTGAGACTCTGTCTCTACCAAAAAAAAAAAAAAAAAAAAAAAAAAATTAAAAAAAGAAAATAAAATTATCTAATTCTATATATTAAGATGAACAATATATTCTATCAAATGAATATTCTAGAACTAAAAATTACAACAACTTGTTAGATGGGCTCCATAATAGTATAAAGATGACAGAGGAAAAGAGTCAGTAAACCTTAAGATAGATCAGTACAATTTATATAATAAATAAATAATAGAGGAAAAAGAATTTTAAAAAGGTCAGAGTATCAGGGATTTATAGAGCAGCAATAAATATTCTAACATTTATGCTGTCAAAGTTTCATACAAGGAGGAAAAAGAGTATGGTGGAAAAAAATAGAAGAGATAATGACTGAAACTTCCAAATTTGGCAAAGATATAAATCCATAATAAGTTTGGTAAACTATAACCAGGATAAATCAAGAGAAATTCATGCTAAACACAACACAATAAAACTACTGAAAATGACTAAAAAGACAAAGAAAAAATTTTCAAAGTAATAAAAGAAAAAAAATTAACAGGTAAAAATGATTTGAATGAAGGTAGATTTCTAATCCCAAACAGTGGAAACAAAAAGGAAGTGGCATGACAGTTTAAAACTGATGAAAACAAACAAAAAAAAATGTCAACACAAAATTCTATATTCAGCCACTCATCTTTCAGGATTTAAGACATTCATAGCTGAAGGAAAATTAAGAGAAGTGGTTGCCATCAGATCTGCTCTAAAAGAATTGCTACAGAAGGTTTATTTGATAGAGTAGATATTTATCAGAGGGAAACGTGAAATATCAGGGAGATAAAACTTCCAAATTCATTTTGTAAATGGTGGCAACCATTATAAAGCAACCCAATGGTGGTGGGATAGGAACAAGAAATAGGCGTATCCACATGTATGTGTACGTATGTTTATATGTATATATATATATAAACACATGTATACCTATATGTGTCCATGTATATGTCCTTTCAAACCTTTTGGGGGAGATTTGACTTTTAATTATGTAAATACGTTACTTTGATTATAATTGTAATTAAATATAAATAACCTGGTCGTAGGTGTAAGAAACACCCAGCACAAACCCACCAGATGTATTACTCTATGGGCTTCCCCCCATGGAAGCCATGCCATTTTCTTCCTCTAAGATCTGTTCATCTCTTAGCAGCCACAGAACTGTCTTAGAGTATTCAATTTCAGGTCATCTGACCCATCTCATCTCAGCTCTTATATTGCTAATTTCTTCTAAATGAGGGCCCTAGTCCACCACCAAAATGGTGTGAGTTCAGAGTTTTTTTCCACAATCAGCCTCAGGAGAACAATCCAAATAGGTTCTCAGAAAAGAATGCACATTGAGGAAATCCCCTTTGAGCTGCCTGTCCATGAACTCCAGTTCTCTCTGTGGTTTCATATTTGCTAAGCACCCCAAGTGTATCAGGGGACTCAGAGGGAGAGAGCATTGGGAGTACTCATAGGAGGTCATGAGGCCATGAATTGGGAAACTGTGTTGGCTGGTAGTGTGGCTGACCTTGGGAAAACATCCACTTTGGGTTGGTGAGAGGGGCTGGGCCATGCAATGCAACCCATTTGGGAGAATTATGATGGACTGAAGGGGCAGCATGGAGTTAAAAGTTTGTGGATGTGAAACAATCCCATGACTCTTGCACAACTTCAGATGGAGCCCAAGATAAAGAAGTCAGAACCACATGGAATGGACGTAGGGGCTTAAAAGAGGAAGAATTGGTTGGCAGAAGCCTGGTCTCTGTCAAGAACAAGCTGTTTTAAAAAGCACCCTTAGCTATTTGTTCCAGCCAGATGTCTCTGGATGGACCTCAGCCTTCTCCTTAGCCTATGGCAGAGGCTTATCAGATCATTCAGAGTGATCGAGATTGTTGATTATTTCTGACAATCTGAAATGTGTAGAGATAGTAGTGGTGGCAGGTAGTGGGGATCTAGTTGGTTTCACATCTAGGACTGAATTTCATCAAGTTTGTACCAAAGTCAGCTGTTGGGCATGATCCAAGGTACATCAGACATTTCTTTTCAAAAATCCAGCATTTGCTACTCACCCAGACATCCCCACAGAGAAACTGTAAGACAAGTGGATAAAGCCCCTCTTGAGGGGTCTGCTGTGAGCCCTGGGCCTTCTGTCCACTGAGCATCAGGAAGGGACAGCACAGAGAGTGGCATGGGCAGGGCAAAGCTTCTCTCCAAAGGACCTTTCTTGCCCACACCTTGCAGTGGATGCAAGGCCATCACATCAGAGCGGTAGACAGGCTGGGACAGAGCAACAAAGACACACAGAGCCAACCACTCTATTCTCCCTGAAATATGGACAGATTTGAATATTCTTTATGCCAAAGGACCTCATTTAGGTGAAATTAGCAAGGGAAAAGCTGAGGCAGGGCATAATCTGAAATTGAAAGCACTCCAAGACAGCTTTGTGCACAATTAAAACAGCAGTGCATAAGCAGCACTCACTGTGAGCAAGGCGCTGTTCTGAGAGCTGCGTGTACCCTAACGCATGACCTTTGTAACTCTCACAGTCACCTCAAGTTGTCCTTATCACTGTCTGCTAGATAAGAGGACCATGGAGCACAGGGGCTCAACACCTAAGTGGCAGAGCTAGGATTCAAACTCCTAAGTGGCAGAGCTAGGATTCAAACATGGATAGGCTTGTCTCAGGGTGTGAGCATCCTTCCCCCTTCCACAAAGCAGTACCCATCCAGATGTGCTAAGATCCCTCCCTGAATTCTCTATTGCGTAGTATTATCACATCTCAACTCAAGTAGTGTGGTGGCCTTTGGAGAATAACTTTTTAAAAATTATGTATTTCTGATGATGCCCAAGCATATAGATAAAACTTGAGTCCCAAGTAGCATTGAGTATCTTCATTTTATATCCTCATTTTTTAAGTCTTGCCTGTGTACGTCTTTCCATCAGGGGACTGCATTGGGAGTTAAGGTCACAAAGCAGGACACCAAAACCTAAGTGTTCAGGAGAAGATCCCCAATTTTGTGTGGAGTGTAACTCAGGAGAGAGACAAATGCTTGAGTTGAAACACAGAGGCAAACCTGCGATCAGGAGAGCAGAGAGTGTCAGGGCTACAGATACCAGCAGGGCTTAAGGTGGCAGGGGTCAGGTGAGGGGGAGAGGAACAGACAGACAATCGGCTACTAAACCCAGAAATCAAAAGACAAGAATAAGGAGTTACAGATGGAAGAGGTGGGTGGTTCTCCAGCCCGGGCTCAGAGTGGGCAGTCCTTGGGGACCACCTTCCTAACATTTTGTAGTGAGGTGGATGTGACCACAGCAAACAGAAACAAAATTAGAATGTTGCCTCCTTCTTTTACATAATAATCTGCAGCTTTTTTCCCCACTGAGTTGATGCTCCTCAGTGTCTGTCTCTCTGCCTCCTAGTGTCTCTGTCTACACATCTGTCTATCCATCCCTTCCTTCACCTCGTGGGTGCAACATAATTTTTGATTCATTACACTATCAACATTGGTCAATGCGTGGCCCTCTTTTATATACATTCACACAATTAGTTGGATATATATTTTTTGTAATGTAATAAACACCCATGAGACATTATCCAACACAAAAACTACTACCTTGCCCCTAGTCTAATATATCATTTACCCCATCCTTTCACTTATCTCATTCAGATTTTGGTGTGCTCTATGCACTTTGTTTTTCTGGGTTTCTTCCTCTGTTAAAGGAACAGAGGCCATATATATAGTGGCCATGAAGTTTGTGTGTGATTTAAAATTAAATATTATATTAATATACACACATACATATGTACACACATATATAATACATGAATATGTATGTATTCATTATTTTATTTTACTATTTCATTGTAAGTAAACTCAAGCTGAGTTCCTTATTATTATTATTATTATTATTATTATTATTATTATTATTTATTGTTGGGAATTCATTGAGGGTACAAGAAACCAGGTTACACTGATTGCATTTCATAGGTAAAGTCGCTCTTATAATAGTGTTTTGCCCTCAAAAGGTGTGGGACACACCAAGACCCTCTTGCTCCTTCCCTTTCTCTGCTTTTCCTTTCCCCATCCCTCCCTCATTCTTTCTCTCTCTGCTCTCCCCTTCCCTCACCCCCACCGTGTCATTAATTGTCATTAATTGTCCTCATATCAAAATTGAGTACATGGGATTCATGCTTCTCCATTCTTGTGATGCTTTACTAAGAATAAT
>CAUYRH010157130.1:0-13092 GCA_963574655.1 Perodicticus potto | reverse complement strand
AAGAAATACTATATTACCATGGTTCTTCATGTTATAGCAGACAATATTATATTTAAAAAAAACATGGTTGTGAAAGAATGAGTTCCAAAATGATCTAAAAGAGCCATTTCAAGAAGTACAAAATTTTAAGAATGTGTTAAGGATTATATCACCATTTAATTGGCAGAGTTTTCTGTTTCTTAGTAGTACATAAAAACTAAGAGCTTTAGTATTAATGACAGTTGAAAGCCTATAAAATTCAGTCATTAGAAGTTGATAACAATTGGGTGTCTGTGCATCTTATGTGTAAAAGATGGCTACTTAATTGAGCTGAACCCATATGCAATAAGGAATAAGTCTGGGAATGACAGAGTCAGCATTTCTAATTATGCTTAGTATTCTTCAGTTTATCATTTTTGAAGATAATCTTTATTTGCCTTTAAGGAGAACCCTGTGGATTCTCTCCCACTGAGATAATTTTAAAATGCGATGCTCTGCTTTCCCTATAGCAGCCTGGATTTCGGACCAGCCACGTGTTTGATATCTCATTTACTAAACTCTTGCTCTGCTAGTTCATATTTCCTTGGTTGCAAGTAAAAGAAGTCACTGCAGAAGAGCACAGGGCATGTCACAGAACCAGGAGCAGGACACGGCAGAGGCTGAGAAGGTCAACCCAGGAGAAGGATGCAGCAGAGGCTGAGAAGGTCAACCCAGGAGCAGGACGCAGCAGAGGCTGAGAAGGTTAGGACCGCAGCAACCCAGGGGTTGTCTCTCCATTTACAAGAAACAGAGTTGTGACTAGTTTAGAAATGTTCTATGAGTTAAAAATGTATGTTTAGCCACTGTAAAAGTAATCAGGCCTATTTTTCTTACATTTTATGCAAGTCATGACCTAGGTGATCCTGTATGTATCAAATAGGAATATGACATTCAAGTTTATGAACAAACAGGAGTTGAGACTGTGGGAAACTAAAGGACCAAAACCAAGGTACCTATCGGTCCATCCTAGGTCTACTTATGCAGGTGAATAGACATCTGACATATTGTCTTTCTTTGTGATATGTTCAGAAAAGGTAACAGAAGCCTATTTAAAGATGTTGTAACTAAGTTGCATTACACTGGCTATGCAAGAGGGGCTGAGGCTACCATTGATTTTGGAAAGTAAAAGACATCTTTAAATTACTTGGTAGATACCTCTTCCCTCTGTTTTCTCTTACACAGACAACCAAATTCTTCCTTTACGTCCAAAAAACTCTGTATCCCTTGATAAGAGGAAAGGTCTCTGAAGATTAACTTTGTGTTTTATTGCTCTATTACCCTGATGATTTAATGCAACTGAGCAAGAAATAAGACTAGGAATGATCTGTTGTGTAACTTTTCCTTCTTTCTGATGCTTTGATGATGATTTATTTCGTTTAGTCAATCAGCCAGCCAGTATTCAGGTACCGCTAACATGCCAGCCACTGTGTTTAGCTCAGGGGAGGAAGCAGTAAACAGGACAGGTGTGATCCCTAGCCTATGCCACAGCAGGGAAATACACTGTCTAATAAGTATGTGGAGTCAAATGCAGCCATCTGTACTTCCCAATAATAACTACTTCTGAAGGCATGTAACAGACATGTAGAATCAAATCTGAGAGCCTCCCAGGGAAAGGAACATTTAGACTAAGAATTGAGTAAAAGTTCGCCAGGAGTATTGAAAAAGGGTGTTCCAGATGAAGAGAATGGTATGTGCAAATGTCTAAAGCAGGGAGACACTAAAGCAATGTTTAATGGACTTGATCAAAGAATGCTCGTTCCATATTTTCAAAGGACCTAGAAAGTCTGCTAAGGAGTCTGGACAATAAGACTGTCTTATTTGTCTGTACTAAGGCCAAAGGGAAGCCAATGTAGGGTTTCAAGCATAACTGAAGCTCAAGAGAGTCAGTTGGATGGGGGCTGGCTTTGATATGAGATAGTAAGAGCAGGTAAATTATTACAGTGGCCCAGGAGTGGGAGACCAGTGGCCTGGACTTAGGGCAATGGCAGTGAAGATAGATGTTGCTGAATTTGAAGCAAGATCAAGGCATAAGGAGGAAGAAAGAATCAAGGATGACTGTCAGGGTTTAACAAGATCATTCATAGAACTAGTCACTGGGAGGAAAACACCAAAGAAATTAGTTACTTCTACCCTTTCTTGTTCAAAATATCTCACTAAAATGTGGTACTGAAATATTTCCAGTATGACAAGGGAAAATAAAATCAATCAATAGATGAAGAAAAAAGAAAGCTATGATTGGAGGAGGAGATAAGGTCAGGAGTTGGGCCAGCACATTACTGAAGTCTAACCTCCTTTGTAGAGAAGTGCCACATGGTGAGGCAGAGCTTTTCAGCACACCAAGATAGAAAGCAGACATGATTCATAGTGTTCATAACTGAAATGAAACCAATTGCTGGGAGAGGCCCCATCCTGCCTGATATTGAGACCAAAGAGAAATTTCTCCAATAAGTTTGTCTATAGAGTACACTGTATAATGTCATGAATGACATCCTTATCATAGCAGTGATAACCTTCACCAGTTCCTTCCTACACAATCCCTCAGTACAGGCCAGTGCATCTACCAAGGGGAAATTAATTAAAAATCAATTCTGTGGGGGGAAAAGGAGTGTTTTCCTCAGATTTGACCTGATGTGGTTCAGATTTGTCACTTTCTCACGGTCTGCCATCAATCCCAGGATGGAATATGGAATATCTTTTTCTTACCTTGTGTCTACAAGGGCCCTGAACTCTTATAAATAGGGGGAATATACACATTCTGTGGGGGTTTGGGAGGGAGAGGTGCCAGAATAGGAAAAACCAATGTGTCTGAGCAGCAGCTTTATCTTTGGGGGAATCTTGCATCTTGTACATCTTTTCTCAGCCAAGTTTTTGGAAGATATGGCTGGATCAGTAATGAGTTTAAGGTTATAGTCTTGAGAAGTATGTGGGGGACAGCTGCTCCATTTTGTCAGGAAGTGCTAAGCCATGTGCTTTTTCAGCCAAGCTGGAGGTGGAATTAATGTCGTCTTGGGGTGGTTGGATTGTTTAACAATGAGCTATGTCTCAGTAGAAGGATACCTGGTTTTACTTAGCAATAAGCCGTAGAAGTACTCCCAGGCAACCTAAGATCCTCCCCTGAAAGTAATTTTAGGTCCATTATAATACAGACAAATGGGAAATGGAGGTCCCAGAGTTCCCTGTTTTAAGGCATAACTTTAATCTTTACCTCAGAAAAATTTTAAAGCTGCTATAACCAAATGCCCACTTTGGTCATAAAAAAATAAAAATTCCAGTAAATAAAGTATCCAGAGGACACAGAGCTTCAAGCAGTGTCGTTCCCAGTATAGGCTGAAAAAATAGAATGCATTTTTTAAAGTTTCCATCAAAATTGTTACCAGTAGTTCAGGAGGTTTAAGGTTTAATATTTATTATTTTTTCATTACTAAGACAGATAGTTAAGAATATTGGTAACATTGAGATGTGGTATTATTATAGGTAGGACACAGTTTGGTAACTCATTTAGTAGATTGCCAGAAATACCTTGGGTTTGAATGTGTTTGGACAGAGGCTTGGCTCTGCTCAATGGTTATCTACTGACAGTGAGCTGGCAGGGGTGGAGGGGTCGGTGGTAAGGAGAATAAGCTTGGAAATCAGATTTCCTGGATTTGAGTCCCTGTTCCTCCATCTGGCCTTGCCTTTCTGAGCTATAAAGTGAAAATAATAGTATATGCTTCATGGGTGTATTATGAGGTTTAAATGAAATAATCTATATAAGAGATCTTAGGATAATCTTTGGTGTAGCACAGACACTGTTCAGTGAACCTTGGCAACTCTTACAGGTCTTAGTTGAACTATGTGCCGTGACGCCCGTCTATCTTACACATGCAGACAGCAGACAGGCAAGGATCAGATGGGTGGGTTTTACTCAGCCAGTGTAACACCACTAGGAGGAAGTGATCACACAGGTACTGCTCTCCTGTCAATAGCAAGAAAGTTATCTTTGTGTTTTAAAAATTGCTCCTTCGCTCAGGTATAGAAAATGGCTACAGTAAACATTCACATAGACTTCCTAATAGAGCTTAAGATGCTTACAGTTGAAGTCTGTATTTTGTCATGAAAATGTGCATTTTCATTTTTAAAAAGCTCAAGCTATAATCAGAAGGTAGAACAGGGCTTGGAGAAAAGAAGAAGTGATGGTATGAGTCTACAGCAAAGAGAGAAGTTGGGGCTCAAGCTTCAAGGCATGCAGTTTTAAAATTCTTTCCTCACAGAAATAGGTATGCCTAACCCTGACAGCAAAAGCAAGAATAAAGCGTGCATGGTTGCAAAGAAAGTAAAGGACTTGTGGTCCCCCAGGAATTCTTCCTACTATATCAGAGTTACAAAACCAATGAGAAAAGGAGGCAGCCAGGTAACATAAAAAGAGAGTACAGGCAGGTACAAGAGGATCCGTGGCAACTCACGTTAGGACTGAATGTTGGAGATAGACAATAGCGAGTAGTGATGCCTGTGGAAAACTGAAGATCTCACCCTTCTTTTAGAAGGGGCAGCTGCTGCTCAGATCCAGCTGACTGGCACCATAGGGAAGGTGGACGGATTGTGGCCAAGCCTTCCAACCTGTCCAGAAAACCAGGAATTGCAGTTCTTGTATAACATTGTTAACATCACTGTTTAAAAATATTAATCAATTAAATGTAAAATACTGTACAGGTCAATATTACAGGCCAAAACCTAAACAAAATACACATGTGTGCCCCAAGCCTAATTTCCTAAACCTATTAGATATATGTTATATGTTGTTAACTAAAGCCCTTTACAAAATTTTTCACTCAAAAATGGAAAATGGATCCTATTGGTCAAATGTCCCCACAGAATTTGGGGACAAGGCTCAACAGGACTCAGAAAACCCCTTGGAGAAAATGTCCTAAGAGAGACTTCATAAGCAATATGGGTCATACTCTCTTAAAGATTCAGATCTGGAGCCCTCAGATCATTACCTTTGGCCAAATCTAGCCAGCAGCCAAAGTTTCACTGAAACAAAGCCACACGCATCATTCACACACTGTCTATGGCTGCTGCCCCAGGTGAAGGCAGAACTGAGTGGTTACTGTGGAGATCCTATGGCCCACAAAGCCTAAAACATTCATCTGCAGACTCTTCACAGAAAACATTGGCCAACCTCTGATTTAAATAAACACATCAACCACAAAATGGTGATGTAACTTGGAAAGTACTGTAACAGAGGCATGTAGGCATCAATTCCCATGCTGTCCATGGGAGGGGAGGAGTCCTCCCCTGCGAGGCGGAAGGGGAGGCTACACTGTAAAGGTCATATTTGACTTAAGTCTGGAAGGACAGACCCAAGTTCCCCAAGTAGAGAAGGGGGAACTTTCAGGAATAACTTGCTTGGATCATAGCTAATGATTTAAGCTTATAGAGGACAGAAGTCACAAGAGGGATTAAGACACCCGAGGATAAATCAGGGAAGCGATAAAGAATATTGCTCACCTCCCATTCAGTCTTGAAATCTCTAAGTTCCTATTTAGGTTGTTTTAAAATAATACCTTCTTTGATTCGACTTGAACAGTTGAAAAATAAAACATAATATAGGTAATTGATTGTGAACAGCCTGTTAAAGATAGACAATGTATATGGGCCAAGAGGAAAAAATGCCTAAGCCCATGAATCTATTTTCCCCCTCAGAGAATGAAGTTAAAAACAGTGAACAGTTGACTTTTGGGTAAGGAAGGTATGAAAACTCAATCTATCTGTGGAATGGAGAATTTGTTCTTCCTAAGAATAGTTTGTAAATAATATATCCCCTGTATAGTTGTGTTATGTATTTTTTAATAGCCGGTAATTTGTAAATAGTAGGTATTTAGTAAATACTTTCTAAATTAATAAATAGGCTATTGGAATAATTTATTGTTGTTGAATACCTACTCATTTCTCAAGACTTATCTACTGAACAGAATTACCATTTTGATCAGAAGACTAGGGCTAATAACACTGAGAGTATTTGAAGGCCATATGGAAATTCATCACATTCTTTGGAGGATTATATCCCAGAGTCTGCATGCCTTTCTTTCACTTCCTTTCTCCTTGTGCTTTGTACATCTTAGTTCAGCTCTAAAAAAAGGCAATAGTGTCTGAGGGAAATCCACACCTTATTCTGATTCCCTATAATATTTTCTTATGTTTCTTTGAGAGCCATCCAGAAGTTTATTCAATATATTAGTTAGGATAATGTTAATCTTTGCAACAAAGAAACCCCAAATGCAAATAAGATAGATCAGTTTCAGTCTGAGATGTCACATTATGTTTCTTTCAATGACATCATGCCTTTGCAAAGCTATTTTTTCAGCAAATGGGATTGTGAAAAGCAAGTATGGTGAAAAAATCAACACTGAGTAGGAAATAAAGTTTGTGGTATTTGAGAAGTTGTGCCATGTTCAACAGAGGGGCAAATTTCATCAGTAATGATGGTTAAAATTACAAATATTTCTCTCTTAAATTATATGTATTATTATTATTTCAAGTCCACTACTAGATGGTTTGGACATACCCAGCAGAATCTTTCTAAGTTGAGCACGCAAGGGACTGTAACAAACTGGTCGACATAAGGAACGAGGTTTACTGGACTGATACGTACATGTGGTGCATGTCCCATCTATGAACATTATGTCAACTTAGAGAGATCAACATGGAGGTTCTACTGTACATTTGAGTTTTTAAACTAATTACTTTTAACTGGAATCATTAAATATTTCTTTTGGACTAAGTGTACTTTGAAACATAAAGGTGTCATAGACCAAGGAAGTTTGGAAAGCTCTGCTCTGGGGAATTCTTGTATGGAGAATGTGTGTTTCAAGCTGGTTTTCAGATATGTCTATCTCAGATATATGGCAAGGGAGAGAAATGTATGAAAAGCAAATGTGCTGTCTTGAATGTCCCCACAACGTACTCTCATGTAACTTTACTTGTACTCTGTTAGTGAAATCTCATTTCAATGATTGTATCAATAAATAATGGCAAGTGGAGCCAGGAAATGTAATGAATGGAGCCAGCTGACCATGAGCCAGGGAGTTACAGAAGAGGGAGGCTGGATTTTGGTGAGATCTGAGTCTCGGCTACAGTCTATCCCGCCAGCCACATATGGAGCATTCTCCCTTCCACAAGGGAGGAAACGAGAAGTTCCCTGGTTACTACATCCTGCTCAAATCCAGGATCTCTGATGATGCTTAATTGTTTCTATCCGGTCTGGAGTTGGCTCTGTGAGGTCTGGGCACCTATATAATACAAGGCAAGTTATCTCTCCCTACAACCACTCTACCACAACAGATACACACGTGCACACAGTACAGTTTCATTAAAAACTGTCATTCTGGCATTCAGCTCTTCGGTAGTCCATGGCACTAATTTAATTCTGCATAGGCCTTGGGATACACTCTGACTTCGCAGTGGGGACGTTGACAGGGAAGAGTTCCTCAACCTGTTTCAAGGTAACTTCCATGCCCTTTATTTTCTGTAGTCTCTGGCTCCACACCTTGTCAGGTCCTATTTTCTTATCTTCATTATCTTCCATTGCTCTATCTGAGATAGACATTGAGATGTGTGTTTCATGTTCACTTTCTGCTGATGGGCTAGAACTGTCATAGCATTTTGTAGGCCAGTCCTGTGGTTTCCATGGCCATATGATTTCCTCAGAATCATAGCGGGCTTCTCATCTAGTTATGCCCTGTTACTTCTTGTGCCAACAATTATATCCAATGTTCTTTGCTAAAATATCCTTCTACCTTCTTTTTTTCCATCTCCCTTTTACACTAATGGCTGCTGTATCAAAGCTACTTGAAATATTCATCTTTGGGAGGAAACTGACAGCTGTATCACCTCTTCCAAGTCATTTAACTTAGGATGTAGTTCCTGGACTACCCTTCTTAACGTTTCTGCTTGCAAACTAAAAACATCCCATTTAAGCTCATCCCTTTCTTACAATATCTCGTGAAAAGTTGTATCCAATACCCACTAACATGCTGGGTCTTTTAAACCACTCCTCTGGTAGCTACATGCTCAGTGTTTATAGATCCATTTTTTTCAACCATGTCGTCTAATATTTTTTTCATCTCCCTTATCTGCCATCTCTAATGTTGATGGTTCTTCACATGGCAATGGGGGAGTCCCACTTCTGTGGCTTTCTCTGTCAATGCCCCACTTTGTAAGTCAATGTACTAAGCTCCTTCCACTAAGCAGGCAAATATATTAAACCAATGAACAGAAGACACTTCATTTTGCCGCCTGTGTTTACCATTATCAGTTAATCTGCGATCTCTGTTGATGTCAGCAATCGTGGATGGTGCCCTTTATTTCTCTATTTCCCAAACTTTCTGTAATGATCTTTATTGCTTCCATAATGAAAAAGTACATTTAAGAGAATAATAGGCACTTGATCCCTTACTGGGAATTTTATAAAAATGGACCTGCAAGTCCCTCTTCACATCCTTTATGGGCCTAATAGATCTGGAGATTCAAAATGATTTCTACAGAACTTTTTTCTGCTTGGAAACAAAAGCATTCCAGAATTGTCTGCCTATTTCTTCAAATGTTTCTGTCTTGCTCCAGTTAAACATACCAACTGAAATGTAGCTTTGAGATTTTGACCTGAAGACAAGTTTAAATTGAGGCATTTGCTTTCTTCCTCTGGAAGAAAGGATTTGTGTTCCTTATTTGTGATGAGTTGGCTTTATTTCCCTCATATTTGTTGTCAGCCTAGTTGCAGCTGTATGGTAGTTCTTGTGCAAAGGGGACACCATACCACTGGCTCGCCTTTGTCCATGTTCACTAAGTATTTTTACAATAGATAGGTCTTTTCAGCTTTCTTCTTGGAAGTATGAAAATTACGTGGTTGATACAGTAGAAGGCAAATGATTTTAATGGAAATTTTGTTACTAATGACTTACATATTTGCCTTAATTGTTTCGTTTTTAGTAACTGATGAAAATTCTTGATTGAGATAATCTACTTTACTACTCTCCTGATAAAAATCAAAAATTAGATGAAGTAATAAAAAGGTACTAATATTCCATAGTTACTGAATGACTAGGATAGCTTAGATTTAAGAGGAAAGGCCTCAAAAATAATGTGGGTTATTTTTTCGCTAGACAAATACAGCCAGACATGTATACTGTTGGTAAGTGAATGAGCAAATGAATAAGAAAGTAAGAGAGAGATGAAGTTTAATCAGGGTGTATGAAATCGGAAGGTGGTAATCAGCAGAACAGAGAAAAGATTGTGACAGTTTAACGCTCTCAAGTATTCATTCAACAAATTGTTATTATTTGCCTTGGAGGGCACTCCACTAGGCAGCTGGTGTTCATTGGAGAGCAAATCAGACCAGCCCCCCTGTTCTCATGAAGACTGTTCTAATGGGAAGACAGAACACAAGCAAATAAAGACATACAAAATAAAATTACAGTTTTATTAAGTGGTATGGGAAAGGAAGTATTATGAGAGAATATTAAGAGTAAAAATTGGCATTTAACTGGGTGGATAGGAAAGCATTTTCCAAGAAGGGGGCATTTAGGTAGTGTTGCTAAATTCAGATATTTGAAAACAAGAGGAAAGGAAGCCATATTTAATTTACTATGCCAGCGGTGAGATTAAATCTCCATGGTATGAGCATTGTAAGTTGTAAAGAAAGTTCACCTTCTTTGTCTTTGAAATTGTCAATGTGGAAATTTCTCAATCAGCAACTTTCAGTAGCTCTATATGCACATAATTCAAAAAAAAAAAAAAACCTTGAGTATTATAGGTGTTCAATAAATACTTGTTGACTTGAACTGAACTTTGATTAATAAGCTCTCCGTGCAAGCCAATACAGTGATATCAGCACCATGGCTCTGGAAAACATCTTGATTTTGTTTTTAAACAGATGGATTTTGCATTCAGTTTTTAGGTGACTTCTCCAGGAAGGAAGTACAGATTTGGGGGGAAGTGCTCTTCTTAGTGAGGTCCCCCTGAACTCAAGAAATAAATGGGATATATATAAATGGTTCCATTTTCAGTAGATTCACTGCCAGTTGAAATGTAGTTGAGTACATAGATTTTTATTATAATTTTTTGCCTCTCTGGTGTGTGTGATATATTGAAGTGCTGGCTCCTTTGCCTTTTTTTCATTAAAAACATCATAAAACATTTAGGGGTCTGTGCAGAAATTGCTGTGACCTCTATTTATAATTAAAGAAAGTAATGTTTCCTTTAAAATATTACTGGAGAGCAGTATTTCTGACCACGAGCCCCTGAAGCCTGGTAACCAGATTTGTGCAGATTTCCATTCTCTCGTGTGCAATTACTAAAATAATGGGAAAGTTAGACCACTGGAGAGGGAAAGCAACCTGGTAGGTAAGGCGAGTTGAAGCTTGTTTACGGAAGCTAGGTTTGAGGTTTTGTTTTGATATTTTGCTGTTGCTATCGTATAAACCTCTATTTTTTTAAAGTTATGAATGGTAAATAAGCATAGTGCTTTGTGTATTTCTTAAAACAAAAGACAGGGTCTCCAATCAGCTACAGCATCCCTTTGCCCTTGCATTTGAAATGTGTGTGTGCGCTCAGACAAAGCAGATTTGGAGTTGGTGGGTCTGGAGTGGGGACAGAGATTCTGTCTATCCAACCATGTGACCAGTGCTGCTGATTCCCGGATAAAACTTAGGGTACCAAGGCTCTAAGTGATAACGCCATCTCCTTGCAGGTAAACATGATGCGGTACCGGCTTTGTGCTCACCGTCTGGCTGGTCTCTGCCATGTCACGGGGCAGTGTCTTTGGGCTGTCATTTGCCAGGCTCTCATCCAGTCACCCAGCACGCATTTTTCTCACCTGAGAATGAATCCTACAGCAGCTAAATAGCAAGGCAAAACCTTAGTGTTTTGATATTCTCTTTCCCTTGGACCACACCCAATGCGGCAAGCTCTGTCAGCTGTACATTCAAAATATGCCCTCTGTCCCCCCCGCCCCGTTCTCTCTGTGTCTGCCACAGCACTCCGGCCAGATCCATCGTCATCTCACCTGGGCTCAGTGGACTCCACTCTTGTCCTATAGCAGCTCAGGTGATCTTCGAAGAGTCTAAATCAGACTAAGTCCCTCCCAGCTTCAACTCCGCCGAGAGCTTCCCACGTTCTCAGAATAAAACCCAGACCGGTGGTGGCCTAGAACTACCTGATCCAGGCCAGCAAACCTCTCCCCAGGGCCGGCTCCCTGCTCCAGCCAGCGGCCTTCTGTCTACGCCCTGCACGCAGAGGCCAAGCTCCTTCCGGCCTCTGAGCTTTGCTCTGGAGCTTCCCTCAGTCTGAAAGGCCTTCCTCTTTGTGCAGGTGCCTTCTCATTCTCTGGGAGACTCGGGAAGCCCTTTGTCAACTAGCCATGCCCCTGTTTCTCTGCGTTTCATCTGCCTGCTTTATGGCCTTTATTTCCTTTTCAGCACCTGTCACTGTCCCAAAGTACCTTTATATTTTGTATCTCGGTTTATTTTCTGGCTCCTGGCTACCACACTAGAATATAAGCTCCAGGAGGGAAGGCCTGTGTTTGGTAAGGGGGAGGAAAATATGGGAGGAAGCAGGAGAAAGTAGAGAGAAAGCTGGAGAAAGGGAAAGGGAAGGCGAGCAGGTGATTCAGCCGCCTTTCGTCAAAATGTGCCCCATTTTTCATTTTGATACTCAAGTGGTATTAGAAATTATTCTTTTCTCATCTTCTTGGGAAGACGGTGACAGAAATTACCATGTGTAATTTAAAGCTTAAAAATATGTTTTTAAAAAGAGTAGTTCATTTCTGTGTTGAGTTTTAGTAACGTCATTAACTTTTATTTCCAGAAACTCAAATGAGTCGAAAAAAGGCACCATTTGGGTAAATTTACATAAGAATGACACTCCTAATGAAGTTTCTGCACTATGGATAATGTTTTTATCTGATAGAGCTCTAAGCTTGCTTAGGGTACAAAGAGCAAACGTTTCCTAAAGGCAGAGGTGGGCTGTGGTCCCCCTGCAGAATGAAGTGCTCTGGTTCACTTGGGTGTTAAATGCCTGCTCTTGGCCTTCTACGTGTTCTAACTTCCTGACCACCCACGATGAAGAGAGCAGAATGGAGTAGGGCAGTGAATCTGCACTTTGAAATCTCCTTAGTCAAATCTTGGCTCAGTCATCATTAATTATCTGACTTTGCAAAAGTACCTGAACCTTCCTGAGCCTCCTCATTCCCACCTGCAACATGAAAATCAGAATCTCTTATTACATTTTGAAATCATATATGTTAAGAACCTAGACTTACATGAAATATATGTATTTCTTACATATAATATTTTTCTACTTTTTTTTTAATATTTCTTGAGACATGGAGGACTACATGATCCCAGGAGGCAGCCTTTATTTTGCAATCCACGTAATTGTCATAACCATTCCCATTTTATCTATGTGAATGGCTCCCAGGAGCAACAACTCAGGGGATATAGTTTTACTTGGAATATGACACAAACGCTGCCCTTGGAGTTATACAAGGAGATAGGGCTTGGTGAATTAGATACCTAGATCACACTGTTCAATTAAAGCAACTAGACATGCTTGGAGAATTCTAAGCTAATCACTGAAAAGAAATGTAAGGGACTTGAGGAAATTTTAAGAAAGATTTTAAAAAATCAGATCAAACACACAACAATTGAAATAAAACCCAATTAACAGATTAGAGTCTGCTAAAGGGAGAATTGGTTAAATGGCAGCTAGATGGGAAGAAATTGCCTAACAGGCTGAGGAAGGCAAAATGATGACATACAAAAGAGAAACTAAAAGAGATGGAGAATAGGGCAAGAAGTTCCAATATAAGATATAATAAGGAAGAGGCAATATCTGGAAAAATAGAGCTTCACACATTCTAGAAATTCAGTGATAAGAATTTTAGGTTTGGGATATATCCCTGGGGGGAGGAGCCAAGATGGCGATCTGTAGCCAGCTTTCCGCAGAGGTTCCCATCCAAAAGGAGCGTTAAAGGACAGAAACTCAGCAAGAAAGCCGATGGTTTGGATCTGAGCCAAAAGAAAAGGTCGAAGAGCACACATC
>CAUYRH010157129.1:0-58316 GCA_963574655.1 Perodicticus potto | reverse complement strand
GAACCTCAAGCTGTCACTCTGGATAGAGTGCTGTGACATCACAGCTCACAGCAACCTCCAATTCCTGGGCTCAAGCGAGTCTCCTGCCTCTGCCTCCCAAGTAGCTGGGACTACAGGCGCCCACCACAACGCCCGGCCATTTTTTGGTTGCAGCCGTCATTGTTGTTTGGTGGACCCGGGCTGGATTCGAACCTGCCAGCTCAGGTGTACGTGGCTGACGCCTTAGTCTGTTGAGCCACAGGTGCCGAGCCAGGTCCTGCTTTTCTTGATATTAAGTCTGCAGCATTTTTGTATGTTATTAAATAGTACTTAAAATATTTTTTCAAAGGTTCAATATTATTCCATCAGATAGATGAGCCAAAATTTATGTAATGCACTATTTTTTGAAGGATGCTTAGATTGTCTCAAATTTTTCACAATTACAACACAATAGTACCATGAGGAACACCTTTGAATAAAGTCTGTGTGAGATTTGCTTAGAATAGATTTCTAGAAGTAGGGCTCCTGGGCCAAGGGATTGGGTGGAACATCTCTTTGCCCAGCCAAGGTATAGAGGAGACAGGAGGGGGAGAAACAAGAAGAAACTTAGTGTGCAGGCTGTCTCAGCAAAGCCAGTGAGATGTGATAAGGGTTTGGATTCTAGGGACAGCACTGAGAATGGACATCGAGTGACAAACAGGAGGTAACTTAAGGTTCAATCCTGGGGACATATAAAGAGAAATGATGATGTCAGGAGAGAGAAGTTTGCTTTAGTTTTATGAAGGTTGAGTAGAGGCTCTGGGAGGACATTCAAATAGAAGGGTCTGGTGATCTATCCTAACCCCCATTTCCTCTCTCACTCCCTCCATCCATCCATCCCTTGAGCCCATACTCTGTGCCAGACCTTGTGCTGGGTGCCGCATATTCTTGAATAACTTAAGATGTGCCCTTGCCCTCTAATGAGCTCATGGCCCAGCCAAAGAGTCACCTGTAGGCCCAGAGTTTAAGAAAAGTGCCAAAGCAAGGGACCGAGACTTGGGAGTCCCCCTAGGGGTGGGGCTACCAGGGTACGAGTTCAGACATGAAGTGAAGAGGGGACAGGTCTTGGCTGGATTTAGACTCTGAGATATGGACTGTGTGGACATGAAGAGCCACCTGCTTGGTGGCCACCACTAGTGGGACCAGGTCACCCTCGGTCTCTGTGCCCCCAGATACCAGCCAGAGGAGGCTATGACTCCAGGGTACCTTGTTCAAAGGCTTTCCTTGCTCTGGCCTCAGTTTCCCCCCCCGGGTACATCAAGTAGGTTGTGGGTGGAGCACTCAGAGAAGTCTTGTGTTGGTCACTATACCCTGTGGCCTTGACTTCCAGTGGTCACTTCTGACCACTTTCAGGCTCTCAGCAGCTGCCTGGGGAAGATGTGAAGTCCAAGATGTAATGAACAAGAAGGAACCCTGGGGCTCCTTTCTTTTTCTGTCATGGTGCCATGTGCGTCAGAAGGCCAGTAGCTAGTAGCCAGTAGCAGAAACTCTTCTGTTTTCAGCCTTTCATTGACAAAGTGTTGTGAAGTGAGCTGCCAGGCTTGCCTGCCTATGGGCCTGGGGATTTGCACCAGCTTCTCCCCTCTAGGGTGGAGGTGTCCACAGGGGGCTCTGACCTAGGCCACAGGTGACTTCAGCAGCAGTCAGGTCTTAGGCCTCAGCCACCCCCTTCTGCTGGTGCCCACATGGATCAGACAAGGTAAAGGTTTTACTGTTTCCTTTCTGTTTCTTATCTGTAGGAAAATGTGCATGGGGGAGGGGTGTTGTGGGGTGGGGGGAGAGCTGGACTAACCAGTGCACAGGTGTTAAAAGTTCTGGGTGCGAAGCTCATTCTTTGGATGGAGAGTTAGCTCTCCTGTGTTAAAGTAAGACCCTTTGTCACGTCACTTTGATTCCAGGTAGAGAAAGGGGAGGCAAAGAGAATGTTACTAATGTTTCTCACGCTTTTCTGACCCATGTGTATGATTTTAGTCAACCAGGCAATTCTTGAGACCTAGGAAATCCGAGGTTTAACTAGAAGGCATGAGATGAGATTTAAACTCAGAGCTTACAAACAATGACAAGTAAAAGCAAAAACAGCTACCCCCTTTGTTGAACCCTTAAAGTACACAAACGCTGCACTAAATACTTCTAGTGTTTTACTTTGTTAAAACTGAGATATGGAGATTACTGTGCCCATTTTACAGATGAGAAAACAAGGTTCAAAGGAGTGACTTCCTTGGACTTCCCAAGCTCATACAACCTGTAAATAGTGGCATTGGATTTGGCGTCTGATGAACTCCAAAAACTGTGTTCCCAGCAGGTCCTGAAGTCTCCAAGGCAGGAGGGGAAGACAGGCAGGGGAGTCAGCTGTGTCTGTAGCCCCCAGAGCCATCCCTGGGGGCAGGCTGCTCCCTTTCCACCCTCACAGAAAATACTCTGTGCTAAGTGGAACAGACAGCAAGCACACTGGAAACTATCGGCGGTCCTTTCCCAGTGGCAGAGTCCCCTCTTTCCATGGCAAGAACAAATCAAAGGTTACCTAAAGAGCGTACCAGTTGCAATGGCAGAGGAGTGCAGATAATAGGATGGTAGTCTGAGGAGCAAGACGGCTGTCTTAAACCCTCAGGTCCTAGATGCAGGAACACTGGAGCCCTTGCCAAGGGGTAAGTGTGGATGGACAGATGGAACTGGGAAGGCAGGATGCAGAACTGGGGACTTTACAGGGTGTGCAGGTCCAAGCCTATGGGGAATGGAAAGATTTGGAAACCCAGATTCAAGCGCCAGTTTTTGCTGGCTTGCTGGGTGGCTTTCCCCGGGGCCTTGCGCTTCTCATTTGCTGGGTTGGGCTTTCAGCTCCCACTAAGAGCCTACTCTGTGTCCAGCCCTGTGCCAGGATCTGGGAGAGAAGCAGTGGCCAGGACAAAGTCCCTGCTGTCTCTCAGCTGGACTCTGAGTGGACGAGCTGGATCATAAACAAGTGGAGAATAGGGAGATGCTGGTCAAAGGGCACAAAGCTTCAGTTACAGAGAATGAATAAATTCTAGAGATCTAACATGCAGCATGGAGACCATAGTTCATAAGACCATCTAGTATGCTTGAAATTTGCTAAGAGAGTAGCAAAGGTACTCAAGTGTTCTTACCTACACACAAGGTAGCTAGGAGCAGAGGTGGATGTGCTAATTAGCTTGACTGTATAATCAACTCACTACGTATATGTACACAAAATATCACTCTGTATACCTTTATATAGACAATTTCAATGCAAAGTAAAAAAAAATCCCAAACCAAGTGAATAAATGTGTCTGCAGTTACAGAAGCAGTGAGTGCTACACAGGAAAACAAGGCAGGGTCAGGGGGTGTGTGGTGGGAGATGAGGAGGGGGAGGTGGAGTGAACAGAGGCCAGTGACCAGACAGTGACTGTGAGACCATGAGGCTGAGGACAGCAGCAACATGGTCTGGTGTCAGAGCTGCATAACCTGGGTGGGATAGAGAGAGAGGGAGAAAAGAGGAAGGGGACAGAAATGCAGAGGAGAGATCCTGCAAAGCCCAGAGGCCACCGAAAGGTATCTGCATGACTGTAAATGTGTCAAAAAAAACACTGGAGATCGTTTTCAGGGAGGGGCTTGTGTGATCTGTACTGTATTTTAAAAATATGTAAATGGTCCATGGATGGACGGATAAACATATTGCCACCTAAGCATACAATGGCATACTGTTCAGCCATAAAAAGGCAGGGAATTCTGACACTTGGACATACCTTGAGGACATCGTGCTAAGTGAAATAAGCCAGACGCAGAAAGACAAATACCGTTTATGATTCCACTTACATGAGAAAGCTAGACTAGTCAGATTCATGGAGATACAAAGTAGAACAGTGGTTTCCAGAGGGTGGGGGAGGGGGAAATGGGGAGTAGGGTTTAATGAGTACAGAGTTTTAGTTTTGCAAGATGAAAAAAGCATTCTGGAAATGGATGGTGGTGATGGTTGTACAACATGTGAATATATTTAATGCCACTGAGAGCTTCACATTTAAAAATGGTTAAAATAGTAAATGTAATAATATATATAGTTATTACAATAAAAAATATGGAATAGGGTGCTGGGCAAATAATTATCTACGGGGCTATAATAGTCTACTTGGGCTGCCATAACAGAATACCACAGACTGGGTGATTAAATAACAGAAACTGATCACCTGACAGTTTTGAATGCTGCAAGTCCAAGATCAAGAACTGGTAAAGGTTCTTTTCCTGGCTTTTAGTTGGCCACCTCCTCATCACAGCCCCATGCGGCCTTCCTCTGTGGTGTATGCACTTTCTCTTCTTATAAGGACTGCTGGATGGAGGGTCCTACCCATATGATCTCACTTAACATTAAGTACCTCCTTCAAGGCCATACCTTCAAATACAGTCACATTGGGGGTTAGGGCGTCAACATAGGATTTCGTGGGCATGCACCATTATGTCCATAGCAGAGGGTGATGGTACTGAAGGATGTATGATGTTGGCAAATTATTCCACCTCTCCAAGCCTCTAGTTTGGAATAAAAGCAGGTAAATTACAGAGATAGGGATCATCTTCAAGGTAGGGATCCTTGCAAAGCCTCAAGCAAATGACTAGCAGTCAATGGATGGTGGCAATTATCATTCTTCTTATGTTTCCTGAAGAGTTTGTAATGACAGCCGCTGGACTGATGGGGCATGGTGGAATTTTTCAGCACAGGGATGGGATGTGAACCATACTGTAATCCACTATGTTTCTAAACCATGAAACAGAGACACATCCCAGGCTGAAAGTGACAGCCGGTTCCAAGCTGATATTTGCAGATATCAAGTGGCAAGCCTGGGCTTAGCCTGGTATACCAAGCACAGATGGTTTGAAAAATGTCACCCAAACTGGCCCAGGGTTAATCAAAAGATTACAGAAAGAAAATTAGGTAGGATAACAGCAGAGTCTCAGATGTAAGTCCCTAGTATTGAACCTCTCGCCTTCACTTCTGCCCAATTCTCTGCTTCAGCATTTAGACAACCTCATTCCAGCAAGAAATGAGAATGGGCCAGACTAGAAATACATAGTCCAACTGGAAATGCTTGCTGGGTGGCATTTCTTTCTTCTGCCTCATGCAGCCTTGGCTGTCAGGCCAGCTCTCTCACAGTTTTCATTGTTTGACTGTAAAAGGTGGTTGTGGATAATGTTTGGGGGGCTCAGCTATCAGAGGGCATTCTCCTGGAGTGAGCTTCTTCAGTCAGAATGGAAGCCCTGAAACTGATTTCTGGTACAAGAGTGTATATTGTCTGTGGGCCAAACCGGTTGTCTTTGCTGCCTTATAACCCTGGATCTAATTTTCAAAAGTAGAGGACACGTAAGGGGGCTGCGCTGGGGAGGGGGGTAAAAGCTAAGATTTAGAGACAGATAGCCTAGGCTTCTGGTTCTGGCTCTGCTCCATGCTGGCTGTGTGACTCCAAGATCCTTCCTCTCTCTAAAGCTCAGTCCTCATCTCTGCCAATGGGGTTGATTAGAGCTCATCTTCTAGGATTCTTATGCACATTAAATAAAAAACGGTAGGTGTGACTGCTTCGGCAACGCTGGGCCCATAGCAGGTACCATCAGAAGATTACACCACATCAGTAGAGTCAGTGCAATTTTGTTGTTCACTCTTAAAATTCCAAAGCTAAAAGGCAACTTTGATATCAGAAGCTCCCTCATTTTGTTTTTATTTTATTTTATTTCATGTTTTTGAGATAGAGTCTCTATCACTTTTTTGCTCTCAGTAGAGTGCAGTGGTGTCATGGCTCACAGCAACCTCAAACGCTTGGGCTCAAGCTATCTGCTAGCCTCAGCCTCAAATAATTGGGACTATCGGCGCTGCCCACAACACCTTGGCTATTTTTCTAGAGACAGGGTCTCACTCTAGCTCAGGCTTGATCTCGAACTCCTGAGCTCAGGCAATACGCCTGCCTCGGCCTCCCAGAGTGCTAGGATCATAAGCGTGAGCCATGGTAACTGGCCAGCTCTCTCACTTTAGAGAGGAAGACACTGAGGCCCAGAAAGGGAAGCTATTTGCTCAATGCAATGGACTGAATGTTTGTGTCCCCGAGAAGTCCCTAACCCCCACCCTGATACTTTTTGAGGTGATTGGGTCATGAAGTTAGAGACCTGCTGAAATGAGATCAATGCCCGTAGAAGAGACCAAAGAATCAGCTCATTTTCCTTCTTCCACGTGAGCAGATGCTGTCCGTAAACCAGGAAGAGGCCCTCACTGGAACCTGACCAGGCTGGCACCCTAACCTCAGACTTCCAGCCTCCGGAACGGTGAGAAATGAATGTCTGCTGAACGAGCCACTCGGCCTACAGTATTTTGTTACAATGACCTGAATGGACAAGATGGAAATCAACTGTGCGGATCTGACTGATATCCAGGTCTGGCTCCAAAGCTGTTACTCTTTGTACCTCAAAGGACGCCAAATGGAAGCTTGGTGGCTTAAGCCAGAAAGGCCCTCATCTGGACGGGGGAGAGAGGCTTTCTTCTGCCCCTCGACTGCATATTCATGAGCAGTGTGGAGAGGGTGATCATTGGTGATGGAAAACGGCTTCCCTTGGGGCTTTTCTGAGTCCTGACCTCTGTTCCTCCAGCCGGCCCAAGGAGCCTGTGTGATTCCCTCATCTCTGCTTCTCCTCCCCAGCTCTCTGCCCTTCTGTGGCATCCGCTATTCAGCCCTCTGGGTGAGATGCACATGGGTACTGGGGAGGAATCCTCACCTTAGCTGAGCATCTGGCAAGGGAGTGCAGGCCCACTTCTGAGGGGCCGCCCCTAGGCACGGCACAAGAGAATGGCATGAGGCCAGGCATCAGGCCCTTGGTCCTGCTTGCATTGACACTCCCATCTCACCTAGATCACTCTGCTGGTCACTGCTGTCAGACTCCAGCACAGAAATTCAGAACTGGGAGATGGGGAGTGGAAGCCTCCAGAACTAGCCTGATAAAGACCAGAGCTCCAAAAGGGCTTCCAGCCACAAGGGCTGATGTTGCTAGGCAGGGAGAGCCTTGACTCATCACTTATTCAACAGTCGTCAGCTGCAGGTGCTTGAGGTACTTAGGCGATTCCCACACGCTGAGTGCTTCTCACGGGAGGGATGGCCAATAGCATACAAACAACTGAATAAAAAGGATAATTTCAGTTGTTGACAAATTTTTTAATTACAGAACTTGTCATCAGAGTGACTGGGGGTGCGGGAGAACTTGGGAGCAGCAGCACATGTAAGTAGGAGCAGGGAAGAGGACTTGACCCACAGAGCCTTATTTCTTTCAACTTGGCCTTGCTTCTCCTGTCCAAGACAACATCACGGTCTTCTGAGGAGAGAAGGGCAGGGAGCTTGACTTTACTCAGCAGCTCTGTGCGCTGGGCCTGCCACATACACCGTGGGCATTATTGGCTCCATTTAGGGCAGGACACAAACTCAAGGTGAGGAATGGCTTGCCTGAGCCTGTCCCAGTAGGGGGTGAGATGTGAACCCAAGTCTGTCTGGCTCCAGAGCTGTGCTTCCTTTCCCGGCACCTCACTTCCTTCGATGGCTACTTCACATCACCACCTCCACCCCTGGGAAGCAGCAGCTCTCAGGAACTTGGAACCTGGGGTCTGGTGAGAGACGTGACCCAGGGAAGCTTCTGTAACCTCAAGCAGACTGGAGATGAGGAGGGTCCCTGTGGCAGAGCGAGGGTCTGCTGGGCCTCAGAAGGCTGACTGAGATCTGATTTGATGTGCTCTTCCTCATGCCACAGTACCCGTCACCTGCCAGAGGGGCCCATTTCCAGCCACTTTTAATTTGGAACAAACTAGCCTCTCCCTTGTGGTTCTGAAGTTAATAGGCATCTGTGCAGCAGCATCAGAATAAGCAGCCCTGAATAGATTATTCCTGCGTGGAATCAGGGTTATGGAGGAAAGAGGCTGGGAGGCCCCAGGGAGGGGCAGCTCGGCAGGTGGTGGGAGGTTCCACCCTCTTCCCTGTCCTGGGTTATGGGACTAAGCAGACCCTAGAGAGCACCTGGACAGCCAAAATAGACCAGGAAGGGCTGGGCCTGCTATGAAGGGACAAGGATGGGGCTGGGATGAGGCTCCCGGGCACAGAGAGCTAAAGCCGGCACATTTCCCACCCGGCAGGCTTTAGCTTGGCTCTGGAGAGGCAGGTGATGGAGCTTTCTCCCTGTGACCATGCACAGGTGTGCAGAGCAGGGCTGCAGGGAAGAGGGCTGTCATAAAGTGCCCCTGGTGCTTGCTAGTCCTGCACTGCCAGCTCAGTGAGCTAGAGGGAATTGGGTGATGAGGACTCCCTCTTTTCCCAACGTAAGCTTCTCATGGAAGGGGTGACATTCTCCCCTTGGTAGAAGGCATTATAACATCTTACAGGTTCAAATGTACCTGGTCTGAAGGTCATTAATTTCCCAGATGATTCTAGTAAACAACCATAATACCTCAGTTCCAGACTGCTTTTGTGTCCCAAACCTTGTGTATTTCCCTAAGGACAAGATTACTTCTCACACTTGTCCCATAAGAAGGGGGAGCTATGAAAGGGGTCCCCTCATGGACATGAGCCCACTCAGCATCTGGCGTTTGCCCTGGCCCTGCACACCTGAGAAGTGACAGGGAAGCTGGGAGAGCGTGGATGTGGCTGTCTTGCTGATGATGTCTTTCCTTTCCCCATAAAGCTGATTCCTTAACCAGGCCATGCCACCTCATGAAATTTGTCACAGCTCTTTGCACAACAGGTGGCTGTTTTGAAGACACCCAGCTGTGACAAACCCACCAAAATTAGTGGAAAACTCTTTGCTGCTGGCAAGGTGGGGAGCAATAAATGTGGGGCATCTCCTGGGTCTTGGGCCCCAGCAGGACTTGGGTTCTAATCCTAACTCTGCTGCACACCAGCTGGGCCACCTGGCCTAGCCACACACTAGTCCCTTTACCTGCTAGAATGGTAATTGCAATCCTTACCTCCAGCTGGGGACTAGGGTGAGGCAAAGGAAGGTGCCAAGGGCACAAAATTTAAGCAAGAGTGGAGTTGGCATTTGACTTGCTAGCTTCCAGCCTTTGCTGCTATTATCCTCATTAAATTAAAAAACAACCTTAGGCAGTTCATATTGTTGTTATTCCCAATTAAAAGCGGGAACCTTGCCTTGAGGAGGTTATGGGGCTCACTCAATCTTACCCAGCTGGTAGATGGCAGAATTGGGACTCAAGCCCAGCCTGTCTGAAGGCAGAGCCCATCCCCAGGTCCAAGGTGAGTCTCCTGAGAATCCTGAACAGCAGTGGGAGGAGGTGGGAGGAACAGCTTGTCTCCTGGTCTGCAGCTGAGGTCCTGTTTTGCATGCCTGGGAGGGGCAGCCTGGGCTGCGTGGGAGGGGAAACTGGGGCTCCAGGACATTGTCCTTGAGATAGATCTTATCTTACTGCTCCCCCCCACACCTCATGGGTGGCCTGGAAGATGCTAGAAGCTCTCTTGGATTGTTCCCCCCTCCCGCTGACTTTGGCTTTGTCATCTGTGCCTAGGGTGATGTTGGTTCCTGGTGTGCAGAAAGAGATGGGTGTAAACCTCCCCAGCCAGAATGGAGCCTGCACAACTTCTGGCTCCTTCCTGGGGCCCCCAGGAACCATGAGGGGGCCAGAGAGCTGGCTGTGGAGAAACAGGAGCAGGTGGGCTTCCTAGCCCCACTTTAACTAGGCATCTGAGCCAGGAGCTGGGCTTCTCCTAAGTTAAACAGCAGGCCAGGCTCTGGGATTCAGGCTTTTAACTCCTAATAAGGAATCAGGTGAGGGAGATGGCTCCATCCAGGCCTTGGAAAGCAAGTTGGGTGGAGAGAAAGAGAATGGTCTAAGTCCTCCAGGAACTGAGTTACAGGGTCATATGCGTTCATAAACAGGGTCTGTGGCCAGTGTTGAAGAAACAAGCAATGAGTGACAGCAGTCACATCTACAAACACTTGCTGAATACTGACTATGCTAGGAGCTTGATCTTCACAGGCTCATTTCATTCTATTAGGAGGATATTATGATTCCATTTCATAGATTAGGAAACTGAAGCCAGAGAGGTGAGGGACCCATCCTGAGGCTTCCCGCCAGCATGGAGAGGCCAGGAATGTCTCAATCTGATGGCCAATTATGCTTATTACTACACTTTGGCTTGTGATTTTTCTTTTATTATTTTTAAATTATTTATTTTTGAGATAGAGTCTCACTCTGTCACGCTGGGTAGAGTGCTATGGCATCATAGCTCACAGAAGCCTCAAACTCTTGGGTTGTAGCAATCCTCTTGCCTCAGCCTCCCCAATAACTGGGACTACAGGTACCTTCCATAATGCCTGGCTAGTTTTCTATATTTAATAGAGATGGGGTCTCACTCTTGCTCAGGCTGGTCTTAAACTCCTAAACTTAAGCAATCCACCTGCCTTGGCCTCCCAGAGTGCTAGGATTACAGGTGTGAGCTCCCACACCTGGCCCTGAAATTTTTTTTAAATGAAAAAGAATCTTTAACTTGGGGAAAAATCCAGTATGTAAAACCAATCAAAATCGAGTATGGGAGGGTGCTGGAAGCCCACCCACCCAGCTTCCCCCCTTGGGAACAATTTCAGTTCCCTGCCCTGGACGCTACACAAGCTCCCTCAGAGCGTGAGCGCTTTATGTGGCGGGAGGCTTGCTCTGCATGTGGGCTCACTAGTGAGTCCCCTTGGCCCCCACACTACCCCCTGAGCCCCTTCGGAGTCATGTGGGTCTTAGTCTCTGGGATTCTGTCTGAGCAGAGAAAGGGGGTTGTCCTGGCCCACCAGACCTGGTTTCTCTGCAGAGGCTGGTTCACAGCTGCTGCCTTTGCCAGCACCAACCTCCTCCCACCTGCCCAGCCCTGCCTGTCCTCTCCATCCCAGCTTAGATGCCGCTTTTTGGAGGAAGCCCTTAGAATGCCCCAGAAATCCCTTCTCTGCACTCATTGGCCCCCATCTCAGTGGTCAGTGTGGTGTCCAGGGGGTATCTGTGTGTCAGGTCTGTGTCCCCAGCAGACTGCGTATTTGCTGATGGAGGGCTTGTGTCGTCCACGTGTCCAGTGTTTTGTGATGAGTGTGGCATAGAGTGGATGCTCCATGAATAAATGTGCAAATGCACAGAAAGTAACTTGGTATTTATTAATTCAAGTAGCCACCTATCCTCTCTCTCTCTCACACACACACACAGTCCTATACACACACTGTCTCTCCCTTCTGACTCACTCACACTCACCCTTCATGTTGCCTTCATGTCCCACATAATGTCCTCTGCTGTCTTGCACGCCTTTTGATGCTGCCTGGGCTGTATAGACCCCTCTGCAGGGAACTAAATTAAAGAGCCTTGGGCCCCGGCCCTGCAGATCCAGGCCCCTCAACCAGACACCTTCCTTACGTCTGGTCACTGCAACACACTTAGTAAAAGGATTCCATGTCCGGACTCCCCTGGATCCTTGCAACAGTGCTAGGGGATAATGGGCCCATTTTACACATGAGGAAACTGAGGCCCAGAAAGGCTGCAGCTTGCTCAAGTAACGAAGCCAAAGCCAAGACCTAGTTTTCCCTTCTGTTGCACTTCTGGGAAGTGGAGACCCGGACGGCATGGTGTCTCTCTCCCATCACTCCCCAAGGCCCTGGTTTCTGTGATTTGGAAGAAAGCCCTCTTGTTTTCCTCTGAGGATTGAATGGGGGAACTTTTGTGAAATCCCCTACCCCTCTGCTTTCTCCTGGTCTAGTAAGGAAAAGCACTGACGCTGCTATGGCTACACGTCCTCACCTCCTGTTCACCCCAGTCTGGCCTCCAGCGAGTCCTACACGAGAGGCTTGGTCCACCTGGGTACCTTGGAGGGGCAGTGCCCTATTTTAGAAGAACAGAAGAGAAATAATAGGAAGGGCAAAAAAGGCCGAGGAAGGAGATACAATCTCCCCACTCCCCCTGCCCACACACGTCACACGGGGTACACCTGGCCAGCCCCTCTGGGAAGCCAGGCACCTGAGCTGCGTTAGGGGAGCTGGCTACGCAGAGTGTTTCTCTTCTCTCGCTGCCGTTTTCCAAGATCCCAACCACAGGTCTGTGGGTCTCCTTCACTGAATATTCTGCATGCTGCGGGCAATGCCTCCCCTGCCCCCCACTTTGCCCTCCCAAAGACTCTTTCCTCCCTAAAGGGACCATGAATATTTAAGGACATTTTTTCAGCCAGTGGAACCACATCGTGCTGCTTGTTCTCCCTTTACATTTATCTCCAGAAAGTTTTCCAGCGTCTCCCTGAGTGCTTCATCCTCCCAGGGCCACAGTGTAAATGGGTTCAGGTTGGGGATGAGCCCTGCAGAGTTCATCTACCTTCTCCGGGGCACCCGGTTGTTCATCTGGGGCTGAATGACGTATATGCAGCCCTGCTTCTGCTCTGTAACCACCCTCCTGGGCGGCCCGCAGAGTTGGTCCTGCAGACGCCCTGCCATCCCAGCTCTTGGAGCAGCAGAAAAGACAGACACCGACATAAACATCAGATAGAGAGGGACAGGGATTCAAGAAAACTGAATCACGAACAAAGTCCCAGAAGCGCAGGCCCCCAGAACCTCAAGAGAGAAAGCTCTTGACACCTGAGAGGCAGAACAGAACCAGATTCTGAATTCACCGGTGCGCAGCAGATTCTGGCCCCAGGGCCACCTCCCACCAGCCCCTTCAAGCGTCTCTGCTCTGCAGAATTACTCACAGCACACTGCATCAAACTGCTCTTTCATCCACAAAACACAACACTCTGTGGCTAACTTCTTGAAACTCCAGTCACGCTAAGCCGCTTCCAGTGCTCTGGGAAGCGTTCTGTCCCTCTGCCTGCCTGTAACCAATCAGCCACACACCACCAACTCCATTTCCAAAGTTCCAGGCAATTACAGCCGGCTGAGTGCCCTGGCGGTGTGCCCGCCTGCTCAGAGGCTGGACCCAGTTGTCAGCAACCTCGAATCCCAGCCGCCGATTTCCCCTGGCTTCCTGAGACCTGGGTGCACCAGCACCATCACACTCGCCTCACGGAAACAATATGACCAGTCAGCCCCCATTCAAGGCAGAAAACAAAGGTCAAGGCCAATTTTCCTACCTTTGCTGAGGGTCCCAGTGATGAGCTTAAAGATGGTCTGGGCAAATTTCACAAACCCGAGCTTGCATCTTTTGGAGCAGCCGCTCATGGTGACAGAGGGGAGGCAGGCTCTGCTGTCAGCAACCAGAAGGGATGGCACCCACCTGGTGTGTCCCTGGAACTGGGAGCCTGACTGGATGAACCCTGAGAGATGGATGCACCCCTGAAGGCAGGCTCCGGGAACAACACAGCTGCCTCTGCAGTGAGTCCGGCTTCCGCATCCAGAGAGCCTGCAGGGCGAACCCTCCCTCTCTCCACCCCCTGCGCCGTCCACTCAGGTCCTCACCATGGGAAGACCCAGGGATGCCAGGGCTGGGACAGCACTGCTGGGGCAGAAGGCACTCTGAGGGACGAGCAGGAGAGTGGAGCTGAGCAGAGCGGGGGGGAGGAGCTGGAGCTCTCCCAGGTTTTGCTGACTGTCTTTCTTACATGGCAGCGGTAATGTAGCAATTAATACTCGAGTCAGAAGGGAGGGGACTGCTATGCATAAAACACTCAGCCCCACAGCCTCCCGCGCTCACTCTCCCTCTCTTTGCTTCCTGGTTAATCTAATAGATCAATTCTCACTGCCTTGATCAGGATCTGGGAGAACTCCCCACAGAGCAGAAAGCTGCTGCTCGGTGCTCAGTGGAAAGTTTGCAGGCGGCCTGGGAGTGGCCTGGTTTGCATCACGGAGAAGCTGGGCTGAGTGGGGAGCCCTCGGGGAATCATCCCGCACCCATCAGACACACAGATGGAGCTCACCCTGCTTGTCCTGTGACCTCAGCTCTGGCAGCAGGTGCCATCCACCTCCCTGAGCCTCAAGGCCAATGCTGTCCATTGCCTCCCAGTTTTGGTGGCAGACCGTTTGATTCCAGCTTCTCTACCTCTGCAGAGCAGGCACCAGACTGTGTTTTCTCACTGGGGTAGGAGAGAAGTACAATTAGAGCTTTTCTTGATTAAGATAGTTTTTCTTAGAAATGACGGAGATTCAGACAATTTAACTACAGTGCAATACTCTGAGCAGAGGAACTGCAAGGCATTATGCAAAGGTGAGGCCCAGTTACCACTCATTGAGTACCATAGACTATGAGCTTGGACCTTCTACACTGGGTGTGAACCGCCCCCCCCCCAATAAAAACCCCACCTTGCGTTCTTTGCTGGTTCAGAGGTTTTCATGTGTCTTAATGCTGGGCACCATGGGTCCGTGCTCCATAGCTACCTGGAAACAGTAGATATGAACCCTACATTCATCTGAACAATGCCCACCCCCAGGAAAGACGTTATCATCCTCATCAACTATCCCCCTATGATCTGCTTCCCTGAGATATCCTGGAGGAATAGGTTGCTTAAGAGCCAGAGAATGGAGACTGCCAGTTGACAAAATGCCAGATAAGCCAGAACTCTCGCAGAGTCTGGTTTTTCCCCAGTTTTCCGGGAGTCCTGTGGAAGTGCATCTTGAAGAAACAAACCTCAGTCAGCCCGTAGAGCAGTGACCTTCAACCAGTATGCCGTGAGGGGATCTTAGGTGTGCTGTGAAAAATTTTAAGGATCATTAATTAAATTATTTTTGATATAAGTTCAAATCACAGTAAGTATATTCCATTTTTTACTCTTTTTTTTTTTGATCAGCAAAATTTAAGTGTGCCATGGATGTTTAACTATAGGTACAAGTGTGCCATGAGGTAAAAAAAAAAAAAAAAAAAAAGTTGGAAAACACTGCTTTAGAAAGATCACCAAGAAATTTTAGCTCTAAGATGAAGCCTGGGAGACAGTTTGCAAGCTTAGAGCTGTCTCCAAGCCCCAAAGCACTCAAGAGTCATAGTGTATTAATGTCTCATCATCACGCTTAATGTCTTAGGGCCTGAGATTGGCATGATAGCCACTCTTTGTCTTAAGGCACTAAAGGTCCTAGTAAAAAGGCATGTGGTATCTGGAAATGTTAATGGCACTTAAATTTTTGTTCACTTATTCACTTGAGCAATTTATTGAGCTTCCGATATGTAGAAAAGAGCTGAGGGTTCAGGGGGCAGGGAGCACTGAGCACCCAGGATGTAGAAAGTGCTGAGTCAGACAAACTAGATGGGCAAGATCAAAGCCCTCATGCACTTACAGTGGAGGGCATTCACCATCAGAGGCTAACCACCTGCTGAGAATTGGTTTATCTAATTAACTTCTTTCACTTTGCAGAATCTCAGTGGGATTGAGACACAAGGCAAGTAGGTGTTAGGAAGGAGAAGCAAAGAACTAGGTCATGGAGAACTAAATGATTGGCAAGGAGCAGGCAAAGAGCAGACTACCTGGGCACCAGAGAGGAGGGGAAAGGCAAGAGAGAGTCTAAAAAGGAGGATGTGGTACTCATCTGACCATTTTACAAAGGAGAATACTGTCCTCTGAACAGGAGAACACACTTGGTAGGACATATGATTTTCAGTTAAGTTCATTTGCTTCTCTCTTCCAGCCTACCAGAAAAAATACTGAAAACTGAGAAGCCAAAGGAAACGATGGCTATGACATTGCTAACATTAGCTAACCTGGAAGTTAGAATCCTTCAGACAAGAATCTTGCTGGAGGAATGGGTCCCACAGCACTGTTGGTGGCATCTGTTTGGGAATAAGCAATATCCAGGGTAAACATGCATTTGGGCTCTAGCTTTGACATCTGGAATCTCAACATTTAACCATACAGCACCTGTTGTTGAAGAATCTGACAGATTCTACAAATCAGTATTCTATAGCTCTTCCAAGCAAGAAGAATGATGGTTAAGAGCATGGATCTTTGCACCACATATTTACTCACTTGTTCCTTCATCCCATGCATGTATATTGAAAGTTATACCATTATCATGGACTCTGCTCCAGTTACAGAGGGTACAGGGCAGGGTGGAATAAAACAAAGTCCCTGGGCTTATTGAGTTTATATTCATGTGGTAGAGGAATAGACTCAGTCACCAAATGTGTCTATATCCAAGATAGTGCTTTGAAGAACAAGAAAAGTGATTAAGTGAATGGAGAGTAACAGCAGCTCCAATTTTAGATAGAGCCATCTAGGAAGGCTGCTCTCTATTAAAATCACATCTGAGCAGAGACCCCACATCAGCCATACAGCTCACTGGGGGGAAGAACAGTGGAGACTGAGGGAACAGCAATGCTAAGACCAAAAACAGTCCGGAGCTTAATCTGGAGTTGACCCTAGAAGTCTGCAACTTAGCAGCTGCTGAGCAAGCAGGTTAGCCTCATTGGGCATCAGCCTTTTCCTTCTGTAAAATAGGAGTTAGAATCCTTACCTCATAGGGTTTGAGGGAGGTATAAATGAAATTAATGTGCCGAACATAGTGTCTGGCATAGTGGCAGAGGTTATTATATCAATGGCAAAGGTTATTGCTGCTGCTGCCATTCCTGTCCCAAAACAACCCATGACATCGATGGTATCAGAAAAGAGACATTCTCTAACAATCTTGACTCCTGGACACCTGCTCTGTGCCCAGTCTAGAAGGATGCTGTGGAGGGCTCCAAAGGAGATGTGAGATGGTGATTTTCACATGAAACCATTGTAAAATCACTGTTCATATCAAGTGAGGGGCAAGAGAATTCTAGAAGAGAAGGAGAAGACCGGTGAATTTGAGGCTGTAATGAGTGGAAAAGAATTCACAGAGGTGGAAACCAACCAAGAATAGAAAAAAGAGGGTGAGATCAAATAGCAGACTGTAGGTAAAACTTTATAATTATTGTGAATGATGAACCCTCGTTTCAATTGTTAACTCTCCTAGCAGTAACTCAGATGGTAAGTATTTTGGATTCTCCTCTGATCTCTACAAGGCATCTTGTGTTTGAACGCTCAGTCTTTGATTAATGAGTCAGGCTCAGAGAGGGTTAGCAGCAACTAAAATGCCACACAGCAACACCCCCCAAACTGTGGCAAAGGTGTTCAATGTGCCAAGAACATTTCCAGTGAAGGAAGATGAGTTGTGCCACTATCCAATTCATGATAGGAAAGTACAGGGGAGACTCATTCTCTACTCAAGGAACCAATATTCTGCAAAGAAAGAACAGGAGGGGAGGACTCAAGTAGCACCGGAGAAATAAGACCTCCAGGAGGCATGTAATCAGTTGTAATAGATGTGCGTTAGCCAAAGGAACTTGGGAAGTCAGAGTTACCTCACCGCCTGACAGGTCTATGGGAAGCTTCACACATCAGGGGGAAGTGGAGCAGGCAGATGGGGGCTCCAGATGGTGTCTGAGCCTGGGAAAGTTCTCTGACTTCTCTGCATGCAAGTAGGAATGGACAAGCATACTGCCCTTCAGAAAGTTCAAAGGCTGTCCTCAGTGATAATGATGACAGCATCATGCTTTGAGTCCTCCTCTGTACAGGGGACTATTATAAGTCTTACTTACCATATCAAAGCTTTATTATAACTCGATGAGTTGGCTGTTATTGTGTTAGGCATTCGAGAGATGAGAAAACAGAGGGCCAGAAAGGGAAAGTATTAATAACTTCTTCTTTTTTTTTTTTTTTTAGACAAAGTCCCACTTTGTCATCCTTAGTAGAGTGCTGTGGCATCATAGCTCACAGAAACCTCCGACTCTTGGGCTTGAGCAATTCTCTTGTCTCAGCCTTCCCAGTAGCTGGGACTACAGGTGCCCACCACAATGCCTGGCTAGTTTTAGAGACAGGGTCTAGCTCTGGCTCAGGCTGGTCTTGAACTTCTGAGCTCAAGCAATCCACCTGCCTTGGCCTCCCAGAGTTCTAGGATTACAGGTGTGAGCCACCATGCGCACAGCTGAAGCAGAATTTGAATCCGAGACTGACATCTGACTCTAAAATTTACGAAAACTTACTTCATCTTCCACCAGGCTTCAAAATTAAAGCAACCAGCAGTTCGAGAGAGATATAGTTTGTCTTGATATTAAAAGGAATGAGTATCTGTCCATTAAAATCTTACATTCCCTAACCTGGGAAGCAAAAATAGTGACATTCGTTCTGGAAAGAATTCCCAGTGGTGTAGGTGGGAGGCAGGGGGAGGAATACGTAGGCAAAGGATGAATCACTGACCAGCCAGGGGACAGAGACCACCCCAGCTGTCTGGACAGAGAGACTGTCCCATGAAGGCGTGTTAAGCAGGCCCCTGGAGGACAGCAGAGAGTGAAAGGGACACAGAAGTAGGAATTGTAGGAAGCAGCTGCTATGTCTAGAGCTGGGGATGGGGATGGGTGGGGAGGAGACAAAGGAAAGTGACGGAGATTCTGGGGACCTAGAACCTTGCGGCGGGGCGGGGGATAGCGGGGCAGGTCCCTGTGAGGCTGAGCTCCAAATCTCCATAGTGGGTGCCCGCTGGCTGGTGCTGGTGTCTTTGAGGAATGGCTATGAGGTTGATTCTGGGCACCAAAAAAAAAAAAAAAGAGAGAGAGAGAGAGAGAAAATACTAAAAACTGGAATCCACTTCTGTGACTGGAACTTATTCCTGCTGCTGCTAGATGGTCAAGGACTCTTGGTGTGGAGATGCAGGCAGGAGAAGGGAGTGACTAGAAGAACAAGTCGCCTTCCTCTCCCCTAGGGCCACAGCTTCTCATGGGGCTGCTGGCAAAGCACACATGTGGTTTTCAGTCCCGGGCTCAGCATCACCCAGCAGGGCAGGGGAGGATGCCCTTGGACCTGGGGTCAGCAACTTAACAACCCACACAGTCTAGATGTCTTCTCTCCTAAAATCCTAGAATCCTTTCTCCTTCATTTGTTCATTCAACACACATTTACTCACGTGCAGGCATTATAGATGTGCTGGTGAATAAGACAAAATTCCTTTCCTGGTAGAAATTGCATTAAATTGAATAGGGAAGGAGAGGTTCAGACCACAAACAAATAAATTCATAAGGTAGAGAATTTGAGAGAGTGCAACTCCTGAGTCACCTGTCTGCGCTTTTAAATCATCAGGATAGGGCTCTCCCGGAGCTTGTGGCCAGCTTGTAAAGGAACAAGCATGCAGAGGAAAGGGCAGATTCCACGGTGATGATTATTGTAAGAAATATCTCCATGATCTGTCACTCTGTTGCCAGATGCTGTTCTGGACGTTGTGTTTGGATTTCAGCCCAGTCTTATAACTAACTCATAAAGTAGGTGTTATTTATTGTACCCATTTTACTAGATAAGGAACTGGTGGATTAGGCAGGTTAAGTGATTTGCCCCAAGAGAGGAGTTTGATCAGTGACACCAGTGACTGACTGAGAGTCTTGGGGAAAGGAGAGAGTCAAAAGCCACCAGCAGTTCTAGAAAGAGAAGTAGGAAAGACCCGAAAAGGGTCAGGTCTAGGGAGTGAGACAGTTCCAGACTTTGTGTATCTTGGGCAAATGTCCAGCAGGTGGATGGAAATAAAAATGAGAAACTCAGAAAAAGCAGGTAGGGGCTAGAATTCTTATAAGTAAGAATTTTTGTTGCTGCTAAGGAAGAAAATAAATGTGGCATCTCAGCAGGCAACAAATATTAGCATTTAAATACAGGCTTACACAGGTGGGTAAAAAAGGCAATTTCCTAAGAATTAAATCAGATTTTATTTTTGCTCTAAGACTCAGGAAAGATCAGCTCTGCTCAAGCGTGGTCCTCAGAGAGAGATTCTGCCACGTTGCAGGGGCACGCTGCTCCCTGTTCTCAGTGGGCCTTCTGGTCTGCTCCCCACCAGAATTAGAGAAAATGATGTCTAAGGAGCCAAGGACAATTCATCATCACCGTTTGCTGGAGTTTCCAAGGCTTATTCATGATGACAGCAGTGCATCTCGTGTTTGGGCTTGAAGCACTTTGCACTTGATGGTGTCAGCCCTGGGAACCGCTCTCAAGTCCCCAGAACACTCTTCCATCCAGCCAGCTCTTCTCCAGCTGCCAGCTTCCCCCATCTCAGCATCTCTCTGGTCAGCCCATTTCCTGTTGGTCCCCTAGTCATGCACAGGGCTTCTCAGAGTGCGGTCCAGTGTTCATGTGATGGGTTGAACACCTCCCCCTGCCAAGATATATTCATATCATTTAATCTGTGAATGTGGTAACTTATTTGAAAAAAAGGGGGGTCTTTGAAGCATCTTGCGATGTGATCATCCTGGCGGTCTCTAAATCCAATGGCAATTGTTCTCATAAGAAACAGGAAAGAAGGGTGGGGTCTCGGTGTGTGACACACCTTTTGGGGACCTTGTAAGAAGGACTTTACCTAGCAAATGCAATCAGTATAACCTAGTTTCTTATACCCTCAATGAATCCCCAACAATTGAAAAAAAAAAAAAGAAGAAGATGGAGGAGGAGGGGGCCGTGAAGGCAGAAAGGGAGTGATGTAGCCACACATCAAAGAACGCTGGCAGCTGTCAGAAGCAGAAGTTTCCCTAGAGCCTCGGAGGGAACACCACCTGATCTTGGACTTCTGCCCTTCCTGAATTCAGTCCATCTAAGTCAGAATTAGTGGTACTTGAGGAAATTATTAAAAATATGGATTTCAGGCCCAGCATTTGGCAACTGGCTCTCAAACAGCAGGCGTCACAGTCACCTGATAATCTGGCAAAATACTGAGTCCTGGACCTTCTCAGAAAACCAAAGTGTCTAGGACCATCCAATCTGCATTTTAATAAAGTTGGAGGACAAGAACTATGGCCTTTTTATCTTGGTTCCCTAGGGCCTGACACAAAGCCTAGGGTAGATGAGGAACTAAGGAAGTTAACTGGTGAGTGAATAGGTTACATCTAGAATCACACATCCTTAGTTTCCAATTATGCAGAGAGAGTCATCAAGGCCATTTAGTAGCCAGAAAAAATGATGTTCTCTACCTCTTCCTTAAAGGAAGTCTTTGTTGATCCCTGATAGACAGGGGCAATAATTTCATGCAGCCATGTAGGAAGGGAACTCGTGTCTGTGTACCTACTAAGTGCCAGGCCCTGTGCTAGGCAAATTCCTCTCTCTCGTCTCATGCAAACCTCACCATAGTATGTGAGAGGTGTGGGTATTCCCATTTCACAGGCAAGGAAACTGAGGTCTAGCACAATAAGTGACACACAGGGTCACACTATTACCAAAAGTTCAGTACTTGGCCCTGAAGCGGAATGAATAATGAAGACAAGTGGTTTGAAGAAAAGGAAAGAGAAGTTTATTAATTTGCCAGCAAATGAGGAGGATGGCAGACTCTCATCTTAAAGAACTACGATCCTCCCTTTAAGCAGAAAAACAGGATTTTTAAATGGTATGACAGCTTCGGGCTATTGCTGTTTAACTATAGCATCTTTGGTGAAGACTGTCTCATGACCTCTGCCTGAATAATTCTGTTAGATCACCTCCTGAGATTTAAGATACTAGAAAATAAAGAACAAAGAATACTCTACTGCCCCTCTGATTACTGACCTTGGGCAGCAATGCAGATTTTATTTCATCCCTCAAAGAGGGTGAAAGGCTTTAAAGAGATAACTCGTAAGGCATTTTGCTCTTTTTCAGACTCTTAGTTCTGTTACGTATTTCTGTCAGTTCTCCACTTCCTTATCTGTGGGAGGAGGGGCGTTGTAGTTACTGAGCTACTTCCTACTGAATTGGGGCAATGTTTTAGATGAAAGTTTTGTACTTATTTATGCCATTGCTCTTTCTGGTTTGTACAAAAATACAACAAATTGCCCGATGAGAAAGGTCACAAGCAACAGTTCCAGGCATGAGGATTGACAAGGCAGAATGGAGGATATCTGATAAGAGAGATTTTAACCCACTTAATATCTAAGACACTGGTGGACTGTGGGTCCTTATTGCCACCTTGTATCTGTACATAATGTACGGTACAGGGCTGGGCAAGAAAGAAACATGGGAGCTATTAGCTGCACCCTATAGGCGATCTGAGAGATTGGCTTCTGAAAATTAAGAGTGTAAGAGATTATATACAGGAAAACTTGCACCAAACGAGGTTTAGGATGAAAAACCCATCAGCAAGACAGATCAGCAGAGGTGGGAGATAGTATGGGAAATCCTCACTAAGGAGTTGTTTCTCCATCCTATAGACCAAACAAATAACCAAAGAAAACTTAGCAAGAAGATCAACATGTTCATTTTTCCTTCTTAAACACATACTTTAGATCACCCAAAGGCTGGCCCATCCGCCGGTGGCTTAGGTCCTCTTCTTCCGTGGGAGACCTCCTCACTCTGGCACGATGGACCCAAAGGTTTTATCTCTGATGATTTCAACGAGGTAAGAGTTGTTAGAGGCACTTTATAGGGTCCCTTCCACTTCACTGCCTGTTATTATTCAGGTTCTTGTTCTTTACAAGATTTAAGCAACATATGGTCTCCTGATCTGAGGGGATGGCGGAGTGCTCCCATCTGGGGCAGGGGCTTGAAAGAGGCAAACTTGTGCATAGTGATTAGAATTCAATTTATCTGCTTGGCATATTTCTTTACTCTGTTTTCTTCACCAATGGTTATGTTACCATAATTACCTTAGGGTGCTAGAAAAGGGTTTCCCATAAACTATTTCACAGAGGCTTAACTTAAGTATGCTTCTAAGGGCTACTCTTATCCAGAGTAGGGCAAGTGGCAACACCTTTACACACTTTAGATGGGTTTCTTGCATCAATTTTGCTATAGTTTCCTTTAAAGTATGATTCATGTTCTCTCTCTGTCTTTCCCATGGATTGAGGTCTCTAGGATACGCTCAACTTCCATTCTAGATGTAGGGCTTTGCTTACTTACTGGGTTATCTCTAATATAAAGGAGGGTCTATTATCACTCTGTATGGAGAAAGGGAGCCCATACCTTGGAATAAGTTTCTTCAGAAGGATTTGGGTAATTTCAGCTCTTTTTCTCTTGGGTGAGATAATCCTCTACTCAGCTCTTGAAAGTATCTACTAATACAAGTTCCAGTTGTTTTAGGCATCTGAGAAAAATCAATTTGCCAATCTTCGAAAGGGTGTGTCTCACATGTTGGGTGGAGCAGGTTGTGCAGCAGGTTGCTTTTTCGGCTTTGTATTGTTTTGAGCACATAAAGGGCAGCTCCGGGTTATTTGTTGACTAGCAGGTCACAGAGTCCTCTTAAATGAGGGATTTTTGCCAATTTCCCCTTTCCACATGCTGAAGCTTCCTCCTGATACTGGAAACCCTCTGCCCTATAAAAGTCATATCAACTGCATGCATGTTTTCAGGGGCCTCTGGATCCACATCTGTCTATTACCAATATACCTGATAGGATGCATTCCAAAATTTCAGAGGGATCTTCATTAGTGTTCTGTTATAATTCTTGGATGCTTAGATTTTTCTGTCCAGGCACTCTTCCCTAGAGGACTGCTGGGATATACTTTCTGTAGTAATTTATTCTTAAACCATCTGCACCTGCATTAGGATCCTTATTTGTGTTAAGTGCAAATTAGACCCTGCTGGCTAGTCTTGTACATTTAAGCCCCTTGTCTGTTATTGCCATAAAGGAAATTGCCCTGCCCTGGCTAAGGGTGCCTTCTGGCCAAATTGAGTTCCCTGCTGGGTCTTAGAAGAAGAAACTATTCCCACTTTCAAGTCATAACCCAGGGGGCACGGGACTGATGAATTAGCCCAGTCAGATCCTCTCTGGTACCTCTCATGGTGCCAAGATGGTGGCAGTGATGGCAGGTGACAGCAATTTCCCCAGGCCTCGCTCCATAATGGCACCACTTCCCAGGCTAGCTGCAGGCCTCTGAGGGGTTTGGGGGCCATGGCAGATGGGGGCAGTGGACCCTAGCAGCATGAACTCGAGCATGGCTGAGCCTGCAACTCCTCCCCCAGTGGATGGAGAGCTGAACAGGGGAAGTGGGTTCCTGAGATCCAACCTGGTTAATTCTGCCCCAATTTCATCCCATGGTCTGACTATCCTTACCATTAACTTTATCCTAGGCCTTTCAGCCTCTTTATTATGTGACTGGATGAAGGATTGTATATACAAGATCTCACCCTATTTACCTGACCTTTGACAAAATAATTCCAGTTGTATAATGATTTAAAGCTTTATTCAACAGCCACTTCTCCTCAAACTCTAGCACATACATTGGCAAAATGGTATTAAAATACCAAGATTCTTGCCAATGGGCTTTCAAATGGAACTAAAAGAAGTGTCTCCCATGTTGAAACAAAATTCACAAACAGGGGGCACCTGTGGCTCAAGGAATAGGGCGCCAGCTCCATGTGCTGGAGGTGGTGGGTTCAAACCTGGCCCTGGCCAAAAAAGAAAAAAAACTCACAAACAACAACAAACCCAAGTTGACAAATAGACAGCACAGGGAATTCCCCACACAAACAATCTCAAATGCCAAGGCCTTACCAAATGAATGGGAACCATACTAATGGAAACCAAATTCTCAAAGGAGAGCCAACATCTCCTAATCCAAAAGAGAATAAATTTCAAGGTTCCCTAGTTTTGCTCAATCACAACTTCGACCCCCAAATGGCAACTCAAACAGATGTCCTGCAATAGGGCTGGAAAGTCCAAAAACCTTTCACAAATGGGTGGAATCAAAGGTCTCGTGTACACACTAGGGAACTTAATGAAATGGCTGAGGCATCCTAACACTTTCCAAATCCATTTCCTTTTCCTCAATGAGGTTCAAGTTGCTAGGAGTTGAGTCTAATTTGGGGAGGGAGAGATAGGTGTTCACTAGAGCTAAACAGGCTTCAGCAGGTGCTGGGGCGTCCCTTACTCTCTCATTCTGAAAAGAAGCTCCTACCAGTGAAGACGCACAGCTTGACCCAGGCTGCTCTTCCAACCACAGTAGCAGTCCAGGGTGCTATTTCACCAAGAGAAATTCATTAATTTGCTGGCAAATGAGGAGGATGTCAACTCTCATCTTAAAGAACCATTGTCCTTCCTTCAAGCAGAAATGCAAAGTTCTTTTTGTTTGTTTGTTTGTTTGAGGCAGAGCCTCAAGCTGTCACCCTGGATAGAGTGCTGTGGCATCACAGCTCACAGCAACCTCCAATTCCTGGGCTCAAGCGAGTCTCTTGCCTCCGCCTCCCAAGTAGCTGGGACTACAGCCGCCCACCACAACGCCGACCATTTTTTGGTTGCAGTCGTCATTGCTGTTTGGCGGGCCCGGGCTGGATTTGAACCTGCCAGCTCAGGTGTACGTGGCTGGCGCCTTAGCCCGTTGAGCCACAGGCGCGGAGCCCAGAGTCAGGACATTTTAAAAGAAGAATGTCTAAGCCTTTTCTTTTAGTAAAACAAAACAATAGGAAGGTATATGTTTAAAAGTTTTGTACATTCATCAGATACTTAGTTTTCCTCTCTGGTTTATGTCCTGATCTTTCTCTCTCTCTGTTTGTCAAAAACCAAAAGCAAAATCCAGAATATTTAAAAATTACATGTCCTTGTAGTATATTCTAATATCCTGCTTGCTTAGTAATGTTGGGTGAGGTTTGTGCAAGTGTTCTCTTCATGGGTATGTGTCCTCCTCTTATTCCTTCTGTACTAGAAAAATCTCATAAAGAGTCATTCAATTATATTTTCTTTTAGTTAATTTCCTCAGGCATATGACAGAATTTGTTAAATAATATAGTACAATCTTCAGTCTTTGCTCTTTATTCTTCCCTTCCTTTTGAAGATTTTTAACTATTACATCTTCATAGAGAACTCTGAAATCTGTAGCTTTACAATTTTACCTGATTCTCATGTTTCCATCTCTCCCTCCACTTCTTACTGTCTTAAACACTTTGTGTCACTTCACAGTGAATGTCTGGAAGTGAAAGTATCATCTTGCCACTAACCTGTTTTTTCCACCCAAATCCAAGCATTCTTAGTTTCTTATCTTTTGGGTCTTTACCTTAGACCTAGAAATTCACTGTATTCTTCTCCCTCATATCAGATCTGATTGGTCATTGTGTAGTTTTAGCTCCTGCCAGGTCTTACCATTTCTAACAGCCTAGTCTACTTCTCTACAGCCTTATTTGTGGAATACTTCATAAGTCTCTTATTTGATGTCTTTGCTACCTGAAAATCTGTCTCATATTGCTGTCAGATTAATCAGCTTCCTAAAGCTTTATTTTTACCCTGCCACTGTCCTGCTTAAGAATCTTCATTGGCCCCACTTTTGTATAGGTTGAAATTTGGAATCTTCAGCCTGCTATTTTTTGTTCTCCCATAAATTTTTCTTAAGGTATTGCTTAGTTTTTTTCCTCCAAGAGTAACAAAAACTCTTTCATTTTTGTCAGGATGGTCACAGTTACTGAGAACATTCCTACTTCTGCACATCTTTCTTCATTTTATACTGTTTTTCATCTTTTATCTTTTTTGCTCTGTTATATCTACTTTCTTTTGACCATCTAAGGCTTATGCAGATTTTTCAACTTGCAATTCTTGCCATGCCCTCCCTGTGAAATCTTCCTCAACAGTGTGGTCGTGCGATTTCACCCATCTTCTGAGTTTCTGGTTTGCTTTCTTGTTACTCACAAGACATTTTCTGTTTAGTGTTTTGCACTATTGTTTTTATTACTTGACTCTAGGTCCCATATTGGTAAGTGGATTTTCAGTGTCAAGAGACTAGGGACCATGTTGTATTTTTTTGCATCCTCTTGGGCTAAGAATAGTTCATTACAAATGCTACTCATTTTTTTTCCCCATAAATAGTAATTGGTAGCCTGAACTCAGGCACCATTGATACAGAGTTAAACAAGAGAGGTATAAATTCTACTTTCATAGACTTTATACTCTAAGAAGAGAAGAGAGATGTTCTATAGCTAATTTCACAGTTATTTGTCTGATTACATTTGAGGAATGTGGTTTGTCACTTTTTTGACAAGCCGAAAAACAGAAAATTGCCCTTTTGTTCTCTGCTGTCACTGGTATATATGATTTTTCTTACTTTAAAAGTAAATTTTAATAGGGTCAGTTATTCTTGAAATTACAAGTTTTCAAATGGTCAAATTTCTTTCTTTTCTCTTAAATATATGTAATATGGATATGCTCTATGTCCGGTTAAATTTAGTGACAAAATAATGGAAGGAATGATTGATATATTCTTGAAATTAAAACAGTTGTAGTAAGTTTGTGTATCATTTATGTGATATATAAACCTATGTGAAATAATTAAAAAAATGATGAAAATATTTCTAAAACAAAGATTGCCTAAACTCAAACAATTAGTACTTCTTAGTTAATATACTAATGCTTTCATTTGTAGGAGAATAAGTTTAGATTAAAAATAAATGCATTATTATTTTGGTTTTAAGTATTTATTCTAGTGACTTGACATCAGATATTTAATGGGTATGTTTTTTTAAGAGTGTAATAACCATGGAAAGTTAATAGTGAAGAATGGCAACGTATGCAGTGAAACTAAAAAATATTATATTTGCAAGTATGAAATAATTTACATAAATGTTATAGTTGGAACATTATGAATGTAAATATACCCTCCCTCCTCTCAGCCCTGTAATGCCATTCTTTGTCCAATGGGAGATGAAGAGTGATGTTGAGACGATTGTTCAACCTATTATAATAGCTTTAAAAAAGTTAAGTAGTGTTGGTATAAACATGAGAAGGGAACAGAGTATTTGTCTCCATTAAGTGATATAAAAAGCCATGGTAAGAATAACAGACATTGGTTTTACATTAACAAGCGAAATCCCTAAATTCAGATGCTAATTATAAGCACTAGGACAACTGCCTCCCACATACTGTAAATGTTGTATATTTTCTTTAGTTAAAGAATAATTCAGAGTTCTTGAAGTACTGAATATGGCTTTTATTTTTTCATTTTCCTTTAGCATATATATTAAAATAACAATAAAACACTTCTGCTGGACTGTGGTTTTGATGATAGGTGGAATATTAAACCAAATACTACAAAGATAATTCACATGATTATTCTTAGATTATCTTTATTGTGTGCCTTCGCTGCATCCCACTATTAAAAAACAAATGTTTAGCAGTATAGTTAAAATTATTTAAACATATTTGAGCATGTTTTACTTGTGGTATAACAAAGACTTTCAGGTTTAGATTGTGAAAGGATATGTTAATATTGGTATTAATACCAATTAATATTAGTATTATTACAGTTTTAAGAATTTATTTTGGTCATGGTCTCTGGCATCTTGTCATAAAAGTGATACATTACTTCTTCATTAACAGTTTTGACACTTTTCAGTGTTCTCTGCATATTGTACAGTGTCTTGCAATGGTTTTAAGATATATTCTTCAGCTGTTGAAAGGTATATAGTATAGGTATCCTATTCTTAGAAAATGGTTGGCTTTTAAGTTGTAGAGTGGTAGGAAAAGTATAATGAACTTCAATTATTTTTTAACTTAAATTATTTTTAAAACTTTGTTTTTAGAAATAGAAGTACAAAAACCCTTTTGTAATCTTGCCTTTTAAAATTCTTAGGTATGCTTTTTATTTAGCTTTTAGTAACTTATAATTTAAGATCACAGTTATTAGGTGTATTTCTGCATTTTATATATCGCTCCCAGATGCTACAGTATTAGTTTTTATCACTGCATATTTTATGAAATGTCAGCCTTCTGTTGGCTGTTCACGCAGCATTGTTAGTGATCAAAGACACAACATAAAGGAGAGGAATCTAAACAGTTGGCTTATCTTTGTCCTTCATTGTAACAACAACAAAAAAAACTAAAATTATTTTATTATAAAAAGTCAAATAAAGGCATCATAAAACATGCAAAGAAATAAGTGTCTTTGTGTTTGATTGAAATAAAAATTTCAAAATGTTTAATATCAAGAAACTTAGCTATAAAGAGAAATAATAATCTAATTTTACGAACTTTCCTTTGTAAAGAATGAAGGTAATATGTCACATGTACTATTTTAATGCTTTTCTAAATGACAATGCTATGCCATGAAAAACTATGCAGCATTTGACATCATAAGAGGTTACTCAGTTTAAATTCTTGATTTTGTCACATAAATTACACTCTAGGAAAGGAGTTATTACTTTTAGTATGTGGACCATTTAAGTTGTATATGATCTTGGTTACTAAAAGTTTTTCCTAAATTGAACTACTTTGTATTTTAAAAGTTTATATCATGAGTTTTGAGACTTCCCCCTTTATTTCAGTTATTTAAATATCAAGATGAAAGTATAGAATGGGAGAAAAATTTTCAAAGCCTGAAAGAAACTCTGTAAGAATAAAAATCCTGAATGATTTTTATCAGCTGTTGTGTATGCCCAACACAGCAGTTGGTTCAATCAATTTTATGTTTTGGGATGGTTTTATTAAAAAGAGCTGCTGCTTTCAGTAAATCATTGAGAAAGATGCTGGCTTTATACATGTCTTTTTTGGGTGGGGGCAGAGCTTCGAATTGCAGCCTTGTAAGTCAATGAAGGTGGAGATAATTCTTGACTGCCATGAAAGTCAATGTGTTACTGTGTGATGGGTGTGGGCATTTGGAAGTAGAAGTAGAATGAAGATTTAGATTAAAAGATGATTTTGTATAAATGCACTTTTATGGCCACCTGCAATATACTGCCATTTTTAATAAAAAACCATCAGCGGATAATAGTGTATCTTCAGTTTCTTGTACAGTTTCTATTTTTATAAATGAGTGGCATTGTTTTCTGATGGAAGAATAATTTCTTTGGAAAGCAGTTTGAAAGTGCCATTGGATAAGAGTTAGAGGCCTTAAGCGTTTTTTACACCCTTACTTCTCAAAGTGTGGTTTGTAGATCAGCAGTATGGATGTTACCTGAGAGTTTGCTACATATGCAGAATCTGCGCCCAGTCCCATACCTACCAAATAAGAATTTGCATTTTATCAGAATTCCTAAGTAAATCCTTTGAATATTAAAATTTGAGAAGCCTGCCATATGCGGATCTTTAATTTACTTTGTGTGTATGCAAATGTGCTAATATTGAAGTTGTGGGGTGCTTATGTTAGAGTTGGTTGTCTGTACTTCACAGGTTGTGGGAAGAAGTGGAAGCCCACTCTAGAAGGTTGGTGGGGGCTAGGTGTAGGTGGGTATTTAATCTAGAGTTCAAAGGCTTTTAATCCTTAAGCAATTGCAATTAGAATCAGTGGCTACTTTGTATTATTTGTGGAAAGCTTCACATCCTCCTCCTAATGTTAAACAGGTGCTTTCTTTTGGCACTGTCTTACCAAGTTCCCACATACTCATGATGTTTTCTTCCAGTAATAGTGTAGCAAACATTTCCAAAGTGTGTTCTAGGGTGTGTTTTCCCAGGAGATGCTTGAAGTGATAAGATCCCGTGTCAAATAAGTCTGTTTTGCTGTACAAGAATCAAAATATACCTTGATGTATTAATATTGTAGATCTGAGCACCTAGTGTAACTTCATTCAATTCAGCATTTCCCAAATTTACTTGACCATAGCTTCCTTAAAAACAATACACCTTTTTTAATCTTTTAACTTTAGTATGTGTACATCCTGGCTTCTTTCCAGGTTTATTTATCTTAGTCAAAATAAGAAATGGAGACCCCATCTAAATTGTCACGAAGTTATGCTCCATAAAACATACTTTGTAATGTCGTTAAACCCAAAAGGTATTGATACAGTCCTTTCGTGCTGAGAGAGTTAAACATGCAGACAACTGTTCAGGATTGTAACTGGGAAAACATCATTTAGAAAGTGAATGTTGACCCAATCCCAGATTTGGTGGATGAATGAAAGGGAGGAAATTAACTATGCCTAATATTTATTGGGAAGAGGAAAATCATGAGCAATGAAACAAATTAAATATTTCAGCTCAGTAAATGATTATTGAATCCCTAGTACAGAATAGGATCTGTACTTGGTCTTAGGCAAACAGCAGTGGAAAGTATAGTCTGCCCTACAGTTGCTTGTTGGAGTGAGTGTAGTACATTCTGATACATACATGAGAGCTGGAATGCAGAGCAGATTTTTCCCTGGAGTTTTGTAAAAAGTCCAGTTGGCCAGAACTATCTGTCATGGAGTGCCTGAAATAGGACACAACTGTGGTGATAGGGACCTCTGGTTAGGGAAAACTTAGTAAAGGACAATCATGGGAGAATTTTCAAAAGGTGAGATTGGAAAGACCAAACAGCCTTGGAACACCTGGAGCTGACAAAGCAGCTCAATCTAACACCAAAAATGCAGTGCCTTGTGATAGTTAAAACCCGTGCTGGACTGGAGTAAGACAGATGGGTTTGCTTCCTGGTTACATAACATTGTGAAGTCTCATACTTGCTTCAGCTGTAAAACAGGAATAATATGATTGGAAAAATAGTAAATGGCTGGCTTTAAGAAAATACTTTTAATTAGAAATCATTTCAAACTTACAAAAGAATTTTAAGAATAAGAGTACCATAGTTATTCTTCAGACTTACCTACATTTTACCCCATTTGCCTTATCTTTGGGGTGCTTGACTTCACTTCCTTCCTCCATGTGTTATGCTTCTTCACATGCATTTTTTCTGAACTATTTGAACAAAGATTGAGTACATCATAGCTATTTACCCCTGAAAATGCTTTAGAGTGTATTTCCTAAGACTAGGAATATTCTCTTCCATAACTACAGTATAGTAACCAGCTTTAGTAAATTTAACATTGTAATACATTTAATCTGCCATCCATATTCCAAATTAGTCAGGTGACTCACTGATATTCTTCATAGCATTTTCCCTCTTCAACAGGAATCCAGTCTAGCATCAGATATTGCACTTAATTGCTATGTGTTGCTGATAAGGAATGTCAGGTGGAGACATTTAGGGAGACCTTGGGGTGGTGAATAGGTTTCTTCTTTAGTGTAGTGTCATCTGATGGAATATCAATTGTCCAGACCTATGTTGACAACTCCTGTGTGGCAGCTTACAACCGACTGGCAGTGTCTGTCTTGTGTGTTATGTATTTGCCAGTCATGGTCAGGATTTGGGATCCAGGCTAGGGCTAGAGGAAATTGTCACAGAGAATGATAATAAAGGGAAGAAGGGAGGCAAAGGTGCAAAGAAGTAAGGGAAAGGAGGAAGGAAGGACGAGGGAAGATTAAAAGTGAGAAAACAAGCAGCTAAAGATAGAGCTTTGAGGACCTCTACATTTAATAAAGTGGTAGCATCAGAAATGGGCAGGGTGATTGTTGTGAAGAAAAATTATAGAAAGAAGGGAAAGAGAATTTTAAGGCTACAGTGCAGTCAGGAGTATAATAACCTTGGGAAAGGGCATTAATTATATTTGGATCATTGGGAGAAAAATTTCAATAATTCTAAAAGAGTAAGAATCATAGATTTGCACTTTTGTCAAGATAACGTTGAAGAAAAATGCCCTATACAGAAAAATGGGAATAGTTTTTGACTAGATAAATAGGCAAGTAATGCTAGTATTTTGCTAGACTTTGAAAAAGTTTGTAAAATGTGAAACAAGTGAGGGATAATTTCAAAAATTCATCATGGATGAGAACTGAAAAGTATGATCAGTAGGCCCTTTTGAATGGAGTATTGTACATAAACAGTAGGAACCTTCTGGAAGCATGTATTAAAACATCACAGATTTTTCAGGTAATTCTGAGGTCTAAGGAGCAAAATGCTTGTTAAACAAACAGTAAGGAACCAAGTGCGGGAACACTATTGGAAGCTGCATAGCTGGCCAAGGAGCTAGCAAAATACTCTCATTTTTGACAGCTGCGAAGTGGTAACTTGAGTAAATTGGGCTGTTTTACTAAGAGTAATGAGTTATGAATGGTAATGCTGATATAGGAAAGAAATAGGATATATTGGGGGATGTTTTAGAGTGTGCCTGGAGATAACCTCCCTTCTAACCTTCATAATCTGGCTAAACTGACGACCAAAAGATTATTGTAATCCAGAAGAAATTTGATATAAGAATTAAGCAATGAAAATGGAACGGTGTAATAAATGTTATTACACTGTTATAAAACCTTAACAGTTAATATATTACTACATTGTGTGTTGTTCTAGTTGGTGACTCCTAGTGAAAACTTAATCCAACTGAAAAAGACACAAAAAGGGAAAGAGAGAATCATGGACTAGGGAAAGTAGATGTGCTAAATCAAATCTGGAAACCTGATTTTTTGGGTACATATCCAGATTTTTTGAATTCTTTTATTAAATCTAATAAAATGTCTATAGATCCTCTTAGATGTACTAAATTAACTATCATATCTGAAAAAATGACAACATTTTTCTTTTCCTTTTTACTCACTACATATTTTATTTTTTTCATCTTGCCATGCTGTCTTGAAGTTTTGGTACAATCTTGAGTGAAAGTGGTGATAATGGGCAAAATGGACATGTTTGTCTTATTTTTTTTAAAGGGCAGTGCTTCTAATGTGTCATTATTATGTATTATATTTGCTGTAGATTTTTGGAAAGATACCTTTCATTCACTTCACATTACAGTGATTTTCTTCTAGTTGCTGTCAAATTTTTTTTTTTACAATTTTTAAAATCATGAGTGGTGTTCATTGTTTTTTCTGAATCTGTTGAGGTACTTTTGCTTCTAATGGGTTGCCTAAAGTGCAGAAATTTAGTAACAGAAAATCTCCAGCAAACTTCATTAACAAAGAGGATTATTAGCCTGTTCTCTAAGAAAGAGTAGTCATTTTTCTCCTTGCTTACTCTGTCCTGCTCTGGGTCCTGCAGGCTCTGGTGGAATTGCAGCTCTTCAGAAGTCAGCAGGAGTGGTGCTGACTAGGGTACCAAGAGGGACTGCTATAAATTTGCAGATACACCTTCATTTTCTCTTTAAGCTCAACCTTGGTTTCTTTTCTTTCATAACTTCTGATCAGTGCTGATTTCAGATACAAAAAGGAAACATTTATAATGATCTACTGGTATATTAAGTTATTAGAATGAGAACAGAAAGATTGCTAATGTGAATTCAAATTTATACGGACTTAGAATTAAAAGTTGGAGAGAGACTACAAGCTATCACAGGTCATTCTGTAAAGCTTTACACAGGGTTTGTCTTCCAATTTCTTTTTTACCATAAATGGAAATTGGTATGTTGTATAGTACACACTAGATGTTATTGAGCAAATATTTTAAATTACAATGTGTATTGATGGCTGTTAATTATATTCATCTAATATGACTCTCTTGAATTTCTTGCAAATAATGAGGGTTTAAAAATTAACTTTTTATAAGCAGTTAACCTGACTTTTTAGATCATTTCTCTTATATGGGATGTTATCTGTAGATTGCTTTCCAATGAGATAATGTGGAAAACAGTTGATTTTAATGTAACAATATCAGCTTTTGTATGGTTAATCAGTCTCTTCAGTAAAACTGAGTTAACATTTGAAAAGAAATTTGAATTAAGCCATTTCTTTTCAGTTTTTTCCCTCTTTCTTATCATGTTGTTCAGCATATTCAGAGGCGGGGTTTTCTGTTTTATCTGAAGTTATTAGTGTGTATCAGGACCCTTCTTTGGGATTTCTGATATGGCTTACTAGTGCTTGGATTTTTTTTGGTGGTGTTTTTGTTTGGTATGGAAATGATCTCTATACACTTGAGAATACAGTGGTCTGAGAATAAAACAAATTCACCTATGTCATACTTTTGATTTTAATCTATTTTATTTATTCATTCAATCATATATTCAAAAATATTTATTAGATATTCATTCTGGGCCAGGCACTGAGTTTGAAGTTGATACAAATAGGAGAACAAAACTTTCCCCTGAAGTTTTTTTTTTCTTTTAATTTCAGAATATTACAGGGGTACTCACATTTTGGTTACATCTATTATTTTTAATGCAGTTTGAGTCAAAGTTATAAGTGTTCTCATCACCTAGATAGTGTGCATTGTACCTATTAAGTCTGAATTTATCCTTCCCCTTTGGCCCCCTCCCACCTGCTTGCTTTCCCTTCAGTTTTACTACCAAACGTGCATATAGGTCTTGATTGATTCATTCCAATTTAACAATGAATACATGTGGTGTTTGTTTTTCCATTCCTGGGATACTTAGAAGAATGGTTTCCAATTCCATCCAAGTTGTTACAAAAGGTTCACCTTTATTATGGCTGAGTAATACTTCATAGTATACATATACCACATTTTATTAGTCTACTCATTTATTGATGGGCACTTAATTTGATTCCACATTTTTTCTACTGTGAATTGTGCTGCAGTAAACATTTGAGTAATTGTGTCTTCCTGATAAAAGGACTTTTTCTCCTTTGAGTAAATACTCAATAGTGGGGTTGCTGGATCAAATGTAGGTGTACTTTATGGTCTGTGAGGTATTTCCATATGATTTTCCATAGAGGTTGTACTAATTTGTAGTCCCACCAATAGTATATGAGAGTTTAACAGTGTACCTGTGTAAGACTGTCTTTCTCTTTGCATCCACACCAGCATTTGAACAGCATTTGCTGTTTTGGTATTTTTTATAAAAGCTATTCTCACTGGCGTTAGGTTATATATCATTGTGGTTTTAATTTGCATTTCCCTGATGATTAGAGATACTGAGCATTTTTTTCATATGTTTATTGGTCTTTGTCTTCTTTTTCAAAGCTTCTATTCGTGTCTTTTGCCCTCTTTTTTACAGGGTTATTTGACTTTTTCCTTGCTGATTTGCTTGAATTTTTTAATAGATTCTGGTTATCTGTCCTTTATTGGATGTATAGCATACAAATATTTTCTCCCACTTTGTAGGTTATCTATTTGCTGTATTATGGTGGAGGTTTTCAATTTAATTTTTTACATGAAATCTAGATATGTTACCTAGAAAAATTCAAGGAACAAGAATTTCAAGAGGAAACAATTTTATTTTAATTCATTATTATGCGGTGTTCTAAACATGGAACACTAGGCAAAATGTCAGTGCCATATTGTTCATAATGTATAAAATCATGATTCTTATCTCAGGAGGTGGTAATACCTATTATTCAGTGATATTCGCCAGAACACTTCATTAGTAAGGCAACACCACATTTTTCACATTGAAAAGTAGTATTGTTAGGACATTGAATATACCACATTTGCTTTCCCTATTTGACTATCACATGATTAATACCATCATAATGTGAGTCAATGTTATGCTTCTAAGAAAGTCTTCCTGTTTGGCCAGGTGCTAGAGGATGACCTTGGGTCTCCAGATAATGGCATACCACAAGTTGATAAAACTCCAGAAAATTCACTGGCTTCTCATTATATGTTTTACGCAGATGCCAAGCATTTTGTAAGACCAATTTAAATTAAAACAAAAGAGGGCTTGAGTGCCATTTCTTTCCACAGATCTGTGCCTCATACTTATCAATGTTGTTATCAGCTGTGTGTATGCCTCCCATGAAATGGTTATACTTGTTGATCGTATTTGGCTGCTGAACTTGGATCTTCTTCTTCAGTTTCTGGGAATAACAATTGACACAACACAAGGGATCAGAACTACAGTTGATTCCAGTGGAGCTTTGTCAATGCAATCCTTTCCTCACTAACCTGTGGCCTGATGTCCTGTTGAACTGAGCTTAGGAAGAAGTGAAATACTGGTGAAAAAGTTGTCAAATACAAAATGATATTGTCTAGGATGTGCCTCACTAAACTGAAGGACAAGTGATTGACTGACACTGCCTTCTTCATGTTTAGGATTTGTGTTTTTACTCTAATATGGCTGAAACTAGTTAATGTAGCCCAGACGTGTTGCAACCACACCAAAACTTACAGCCAAACTGAATGGGCTTTCCCTTAATAAATTGTTTGTGTCCTTGATGACCCAAATAAGGAAACATGCATTCAACTAAGCTGAAATATGTTTTATTTGTGATAAATTTCATACGTCTGTCATTGAGTGTGCTCATAAGAGGTTCCAACTTGGAAAACTTGTTCATTGGGCCCAAATATGCATTGTCAGCAACGTTCAAATTAGAAAATGTAGTTTCAAAGTGGTCACGTCTCATAGCAGCATTAACAAGTACATTATGAATGTCTTTTCTTTGTTCTCAAAACTTACATGTTCTAGGAACTGAGACATAATCACTCAGAAAAATCATTTCCAGAAAACATTTGAATTCAGAGATAATTAAGCCAAGATTTATCCCCTTCCTTACAGCGTGTTGGAGTACAAAACAGTGAGTTCAGTGACCTTGTCAACAAGAAAAAGTTTAAGAATTTCTGTGTGATTTCACGTTTTGGTGAGGAAATCATTGGTGATTCTGTAACTCTGCCTGCTCCACGCTGTGCAGTTAGGTCAGCTTTTTTTCATTTGTGAGTAAGTTTCATCACTTTCTTTTTCTTTGATGGAGGAGGTTGCCACTCAGTAGATGTGGATGGAACTTCAACATCAAGAGTGTCATCTTCAGGTGTGTATGAGGGATCATCTGAGTCAGACTGAGCATCATAGCCACCTTGCATTAAGATACACAGGTGTGTGCGACAAAGAACCTGGCAGATTATTTATTGTTCCACCTTCTTTATCTCCTGAATCCTCAACAGAAACAGGTGCTGTAGCATTTTCAGCAGGTTGTATCACTGTAACTCTTGCTTGCATACTGTCATCTGTCTCTAACAGGTCAGTTATTTCATGTAAACTTAGAGTTTAGCTTTACCACTAAGCTTAAGTCTTAGGGGGGAGGGTCTTGCCTAGTGTTCCAAAACTGGAACATGCAAATTGTCAAACCCATAACTAGTACAACAGTACTTTGATATTTTCTTTTTACAGCACAATGGCATAACTAGTAGAGAAGTAATAGTAAAAAATTAGTAGTATACGATATAGTAAAGTTGTATTTACCTGTCTTTGGATGATTCTTCAAAAAGTTTTCAAAAATTCACATTAGTTTTTGACAAGGTCTCAGCACACCAGTATCTTCAGCAGTGACTAACTTAGTGCATCATGTGATAACATGTATCCTCAGGAGGCAGACGTGTGAAAAATCAGACCTCAGTGATGACCTTGAACAGTAGGATGTAAATAATTTCCATATCATTACCATTCCAATAATAGATCAAGAGCATAAATACTTCCTTGGCTGTGAGAAACTTTTTAAATTTAACAGTCACATGCCAATGGTGGGAGTAGGAATAAGCGAAAACAAATGGCCTCAGACCTCCCCCACCCCCATCATTAATATGTAAGTGTTAATCAGATCCCATTTGTTAATTTTGATTGCTGTTACTGGCTTTTGTTATCTTTGTTATCAGTTCTTTGCCTGGGCCTGTAAGCATTGTTCAACATTTTCTTCTAGAATTCTTACAGTTTCATTCCTTAAGTTTAAGTCTGTTATCCATCACGAATTAACTTTTGTGAGGGATGAGAGGTATGGATTCTGTTTCCATCTTCTGCATGTGGCTATTCAGTTTTCCCAGCACTATTGATTAAATAGAGACTCTTTTCCCCAGCGTATGTTGCTGTGTGCTTTGCGAAAGATCAGATGGCAATATGAGGATGGTTTTATATCTGGGTTTTCTATTCTGTTCTATTTATCGATCTATGTCTTTGTTCTTGTGCCAGTACCAGGTGGTTTTGGTTACTATAGCTTGTAGTATAGCTCAAGTCTGGTAAAGTGATGCCATCAGATTTGTCCTTTTTACTTAAGGCTGTTTTGGCTATTTGGACTCTATTCTGGTTCCATATGAACCATAGAATTATTTTTTCTACATCTACAGATAATGACATTGTATTTTAATAAGGATTGTGTTGAATCTGTAGATCACTTTGGGTAGTATAGACATTTTAACAATGTTGGTTCTCCCAACCCACGAGCATTTGTTTACATCCTCTGTGATTTCCTTTCTCAGTAACTCGTAGCTCTCCCTGTAGAGGTCTTTTACTTCCTTGCTTTTACTCCTAGGTGTTTTATTTTCTTGGTTGCTGTTGTGAAAGGTATTGAATCTTTGAGTTGATTCTCAGCTTGACTGTTCAATACTTATTTGCTTATTTTTCCGAAAATAAAATAGAGAATTGATTTTAAACAATTATATAAAAGTAGGCAAAAGACACAAACAGCTTTTTTAAAGGAAGATATAGAGATAGTCTACAGATATGTGAAAAAGTGCTCCATATCACAGATCATCAGGGAAATACAAATTCATTATACAATGTGGACTACCTTACTTGTATCAGAATGGTGATTATTATAAAAAAAATTCAACATAATAGATGCTGGCATGAAAGCAGAGAGAAAGGAGTACTTATACACTGTTGGTAGGACTGCAAATTATCAACCTCTGTGGAAAACAGTATGGAGATTCTTCAAAGAAACAGACCTACCAATTCAGTGCAATAATCTGATTGCTGATTTATCTACCTACAGGGGAAAAAAGCCATTTTACAGACACTTGAATGTTTATTATAGCACAGTTCACAACTGCAGAGATACAGAACCAACCCGAGTGCCCGTGAGAATACGAGTGGATAAAGAAATTGCGACACACACACACACTCGAAGTATGACTCAGCCGTAAAAAGGAATGAAATAATGTGGTTGGCACCAACTTGAATTGAACTGCAGATTATATCTGAAGTGAAGTATCTCAGGAATGGAAAACCAAACACTGTATGTTATCACTCACAAGTGGGAGCTAAACTGTGGGTATACACAGGCACAAAGAGATATACGGGAAAAGGACATTGGAAAGCAAGACGGGAGGCGGTGGGAGGGGAGGTTTGGGTGGAAAACTCACTTATGGGAGACAGTGAACACGGTTCTTGTGGTAGGCACATCAGAGCCATGACTTAAGCGTTATACTCAGTAGCCATGTGACAAAAACATTTGTACCCCCTTACTGTTTTGAAATTAAAAAAAAAAATGACCTGTTGGTCAAAGTGTGTATTTTAAGCTGTACAAGATTTTAAAAACATGTGAACTGAACCATATAAAGGTTTGTTATTATAAAATGCTATATTTAACTTTTTTCTCCTGAGGGACATTCTCTTATATTTAATTAAATATTATGCTTATTTTTATTTCATTTGTATATTCTAAATTGTATCAAAAATTTTATGTAACTTAATAATTACTAACAGTAGTTTTCCTTATTACAGTACTGTGTCCATTACCAGTATTATTATTTTGTTTTATCATTAATCATAATATTGTCATATTTCATATACTGCAGATAGCCACAAATTTGAGTGAAAGAAAACAGTAGAAACACTTGAGATGAAAATATTCTGGTAAAAATGAAACTGTAATAAAGAGCTTCTAATTGACTTTATTTAGAGGGGGGTGTTATGGGCATTAGGGTAGTGATGAAATGAGACTTCCTTTACTTTTTATTAGTCTAACACAGTTTAGATGGGAGACTTATAAGATAAATGTATCTAGAAGTACTGTGATAGACTATAAAAAAGTAAAAAAAGCAATCCTTTGGCCTCCGCTCCTGAGTAGTTAGTTTTTTAAAATTTTTTTATAGTGATGATATCTCTTCATGTTACCCAGGGTTATCTCGAACTCCTGGTTTAAAGCCATCTTTCTATCTTGGCCTCCTACTAAAGTACAGGGATTATAGGCGTGAGCCACCATACCTAGCCTGACGAAGTTTATTTGATATCATGAAAACATATGTTATTACATATAGGATAAATATAATTTCCATATTGCATTATTGGATGTTAACAAAGGCTTTTAGTTTTGCTTAACTTAAAAGTTTAATTCAATTTGTCTGTCACAATTGAGCATGTTAATGTACTTCCCCCAAATGAAGCATACTTTCCTGATCTTTAATTACAGAGCTTGATAAAATGAACCCCACATAAGATGAACTTTGTTTTTCCTACGTGATCACATTTTATCCAATTTTCTGGTTACTGAAAAACTATCTTTTTCCCTTTTTAAATATTTGTTCCCAGTGCCCAAACTCTACTTTAACCTTTATGAGATGATTAAAATGGTACTTTAAGTACTAAAAATCAGAAGTAATGCTGAGCAGGATGCTAGTTGTTAAAAATGCCAGATAAACTGTACAATTTTATTACATGTATTTCAACATATTATTTATGATTGAGTTCTGCTAAGATTTAAGATCCTGAAAAGTTCCAGGGTTTTCTTATGTGCATGGTCCTTAGGGTATTATAAATTTGCTTATGTTTGTTTGAATTGTATTGTTTTGTAAAAGTATTTAAAACTATCTGACTAATATTCATTATGGTTTAAGAGCCTAACTTCTTTAAAAAGTCATGTTGATGAGTCACTCATGCATGCAAAGACAACCCAAGGTTGTAAATTTTACAAAGCTGGGGAAAGCTGGTCCATTAGGAAATGCAGCTCAGCTGCTTTGTGAAGAGTTTGATCCAAAGAGAGGTTTTTGTTTGAGAAGATTAACCCAGAAAAGAATTGTACCAATTGAAAGATGAATATTTTAGGGATGTGGAAGCCTGAGACTAAATTAATTCAAAACATCATGACTCTTAGCAACTTGTTGGTGAGTAAAGTTACATCAAGTGGTTTCTGGGCCCCCAGTCTTGATTATATATAACTGAAAATAGTCTAAACTACAGCTTGTCAAAATAGTGTAATCATAGTCAAAAGAATATTTGCACAATAGTTTTTGAACTTAGGGCTTTTTAAAAAAATCCATTTGAGAATGAAAATGATTTATCAATTTAAATCTAAAAAAGTATACATGGTAAAGGGTATATGTACCCTTTGAGTTATGTTTTCTGGTCATATTATTTCTTTGTTGTAAGACTTAGAAGGAGAGGCTTAACCTGAAACTTCACTGCCCCCTTTTAAATGTAAAACAAATCTAGCCCTCTGATAGGAGTAATAGAATCTTCGTAAGGAAATTCTGGAATTGCCTTTAATAAGCACTTAATAATCTCTGTGGAACACTTTCCTTTTGTTTATGTCTAATTTGAGGGGAGGGTGGAGATAGTCCACAGATGTGAATTTTCTAGGGCGTTTTGCTATCATTTAATCTTAATGTGGTAATTTAGTATTTGAAGACTTTTTCAGGTGTCTGTATTCATTGCACATTGTTGTGGCGCAGAATGTTACTTTGACTCTGTCTGGACAACCTTGGCTTTAGGGAAATTAGGGAAGGAATGCTAAAATTTCATGTTCCCAGCTGTGTATTTATGTATGACCTGATCAAGAGTAACATATTTAAAATAATCTAGGAATTTGTCATTTAGAAAGTTTAATCTTAAATTAATGCCTATCGTGTTGACAAACATGGAGCTTAGCTAGGTTCATTTTCAGAGCGAGCTTTTTTGTAGTACTGAGTGCAAAGGGTAATGTATTTAAGAGTGAGGGTAAGTGAGAGGAAATCAATTTCTGAGCTCCATGAGTTACAATTTCAATGTTATTAGCCCATGACCCTTGGGTATAAGGGATATGAACTTGATAACAAATTTCCAAGATACTCTAATGAGACAGAGGTAAAGGAATTACTTTAGATCGCCACGTGGATTTTGATGTACATTTTTCAGAGGTGAATATACGTGAAGACGTTGTGGTGTTGTGTATAGGATTTGGATTGTGGAGTATCACAAACCTGAGTTTAAATATCATTTATTAACTGGTATTAAATTAGTTTTCATAAACAATACCTACATTTTTTCATCTCTACAAGCAGGAATGATGGTATTAATAATATTTTTTTCTGAGAGCTGTGTGGGAATTAAATGATACTTTTCTAAAGCAAACAATCCAGAGTCTAGGATATGCTCCTTCCATTCTCACCCCAACCCCGACTAGTGGGCTAAGAAATTATTCTTGCTAGCCATTGCTCAGAAAGCAGTTAAAATTGTGAAAGCTTATTTATTTGTCGTCTCTACAGGAGAGTATTTCTGAATATTTTTATAAAAGATAGTAGTATTTCAATAAAATTTAGGTCACAGTGTTGAAAATCAGCAACAGTTAGGTTACCAATCTTCAGAGACGTTTTTCTTTCTAACTGATGCTCTGGGAGACGGCCCAGAATTCACTCATTTAGGCAATGAGAGATCCAGTGGGAAGAACTGGGAAAGGTGTCCTGCTAAAAGTAAGACTGCTAGACTTTTTCAAGGATTCAGCAAGCTTTTATGAAATTCATCCTTATAAAAGTGTGGTAGTTAACCATGATACTATTATTACCTCTTTCCTCTGTTAACTTGGATAGGAGAATTAACTGTGAAGATAAACACAAAGGGCTTCAAGTATAATTTCTTAATAAGGTTGACTTTGGCATTTTTCTTTTTCTTCCAAATGTCTTAAGGGCTAGCTAACTTATTTGGGGTTCCACCTTACAAAACTAGTTGTCTTAGAGCTTTTGCTTAATTTCCAGTATCCAAAATAGAAAACATTATCTTTTTAGTAAATCTCTATGTCTCTTTTTGGTTATAAAACCAAAAGTTTTGATATACTATATCATTTAAAATTTCCCCCCCAATTTATTATAGTTAAAACTTGTAGAACATTTCTCTACAGGATTTTGAATACCCTAAGTTTTATTGCAGTGTGCATAGTAATAATTTGTTTTTAATTTTTTTGAAGAATATATTTAAACAGTTATCCTGAGTAGCAAAAAAGTGACATTAACAATATAAATTAAATCACTGCTGTTTTGTTGAGTTAGTAGGCAAACTGAAACATTAGCATATATTTGTTTTACTGGAGTGTTAGTTGGAAACTACTAAACAAATAACTTCCAGGCAAACCCCCCAAATTCAGTTGGTTTATTTGTATCTATGAATAGCTCAACTTGAGATATTATGTGAATCATAGAAGCCACAACTTTGCAACTTTTTAAAGATAGTATTCTGTTGGAGGTATGTCTAGATTTGAAATACTTAGAAGACTTTTTAAAATAAAATCTTATATACTGGTGGGATTATGGTAAGAGCTACTTTCTAAACTTTAGTCAGTGAATTCAAATTATTTAATGTTATGAAAGTTAGCAAAATTAAAATTGATATCATTTGCTTATTTCTTTCTTCATCTTCAACATACCTTTATTAGGGGTGCAATATACTAACGTAGGTATTGGGAATGTTGTTTGCTGCTTTTTCTCCTAATAAACCTTTCAAAACCTTTTCCTCACTTTTGTATCTTCTGTAGTACAAATTACCTTCCTAACACCTACGTTAGAAATGTTTGAAATTTACTAAACTTACTTCTCTTCTTCGATTTCTTTAAATAACTACTACCATGTCTCACAGGTTCTTTTGACTGTCAGTCCTCCATTTCTATAGCCACAATGTTAGTCTGGTTTATAGGCCTGTGTAGGTTCATAGCACCCTTAGAGTAATCTTTCTCACTAAGTACCTGACAATTTGTTCAGCCATTTTTCTGTGCTGCTCTTGATTAGCAGCCTTATTCAGTTTAGATTATCTGTATTTTTTGTAAGGAGTTAATAGGAAGTGAGATCAATCAGTGAAGAAACAGTAGTTTGGTAGGAAAATAAGTGATGGAATTTGATAAGCCAAAAGAAAAAAATATATCTAAATAATCAAGTCCTATCTAGATCTAATCTGTTCTTTGTCTCTGGTTTTAATTAGTGTTGTTCACTTTTGTATTCTGAGAACCAAAGCTTTCATTGTTCAATTTACTCTGAAATTCCTTTTCTACTTTTCATAGTATTTCTTACAGAGCAGACAAGTGTGGTTCAAGTTTTTCTTTTCCCATAGTTTGAACTATATTGGTTAAAGTGTTTATTAGATGAAAGGTGAGAGGCAGGTGATATTACAAAAAGGTAATAGAAAGTCGGAAACAAATGTAATAACGTAAAGAATAGTTAATGAGATGCAGAATAATTTAATAAGTCTGGAACTGAGAATTTAGAATGCAAAACACAATTATGGACAGTGCTTAGAGTTTCCAGCTTGTTTAGTCTGAGATAATTTCTTCAAAAATCTTATTTTTAATCTTAGTTACAGGGACATACTTAAAAAGTAGGGAGTCCTTTAATTAAAAATATTCTTATACTTTTATTGTACTGTGAAGGAAGTCTGTTTTGAAAAATCCCATGCTTTATGTTTGCCACAGGAAATGAACAAAGACTAATGTAAGTAAGGGAATTTTTTATCTATTAGAATTAAGTTGAGTCTGCAGTTTTCTTAGGGAATCCATAGTTCCTGGAATTTTCTGAATTCTTATGGGGCAGTTTGTCTGGTCTTCATTATTGGAATGAATTTCAGGTGCCCAAACTGACTCTCAGAATTGACCTAACTTCTTTTGGTCAGTTTAAGCAGAGTGATCTGAGACTAAACTGTTCCTTCTTCTTTTTTTTTTTTTTGTAGTTTTTGGCCAGGGCTGGGTTTGAACCCACCACCTCCAGCATATGGGGCTGGCGCCCTACTCCTTTGAGCCACAGGCACCACCTGTTCCTTATTCTTAAGTTAAGTCAAAGGTAGTGGTATCTAGAGCTTGAGCCTACATGGAACCAGAATATGTAGAAAAGGGGTTATCTTGTTGCTATCAAGAGTAATATTGGAGGATACAGTGTTTAAATTAAAAAAAAAAAATTCTCCGGGCGCACCTGTGGCTCAAAGGAGTAAGGCGCTAACCCCCATATACTGGAGGTGGTGGGTTCAAACCCAGCCCCGGCCAAAAAAAAAAAAAAAAAAAATTCTCTTGCTAATTTAAAAGTAGTTATCTCTGACAATAAGAGTTTTTGTTTTGCCTAGAGCTTAGGGTAGTGTGCATTCTGACTTAAGAGCATAGGGTAATGTTTATTGATGTATCACGAATGTGAATATTTAGGGGGGAAAGTATGTTGTATGTTAATATGAGATGAAGAGTTATTTTAGAAGTGCAGGTATGTTTTACTATTAGGACACCTTGGAAACATTTCATTTAACATAAAAGCCAAATGGATGCGTTTATATTCTATCAGTACTTTTGGAGTCTTTGGCTCTATAAGGGTTTATGAAGTTGAAGAAAATTCATGAACAAAGTGGGTAATGTTCAAGTAAACCAAAATGCCTGTGTTCATGACAATTTCTTTTAAATCAATATACATAATGTAATAGTTAAGACTAAGTGGACACTGGGGTCTCATTGCATGGGTTCATATCTTAGCTTTACCATTTGCTAGTTGTATGATCTGTATTTTCCTGGGGAGTAAGCTTTAAATGAGATACTCTGAGTAAATATCAATATGATAGCAAGCACTCAGTATTTGTTATTATTACTAACGTTCATTTTGAAGAAACTTTTATTACCCTTGGCTTTCTTTTCAATAGCATAGTTCTGATATAAGTTACAGGGTTAAAATATGTAAACATTATATATATAAATAAATAAACATGTAAAATTTATTTATTGAGTTTTTAATCAGACTAAATTCTGTATTAAGAAAAATCAAATTGAGTGGAGGCATTTAATGTGTAGGTTTAATCATTCTTTCTTTTGAAAGGAATGCTGATAGTGACAGTCCAGAAAAATATTTAAAAAAAAATTTCTTTTTTTTTTGAGATAGTCTTACCCTGTCACCCTGGGTAGGTTGCTGTGACATCATCATGGCTCGCAGCAACTTCAAACTTTTGGGCTCAAGTAATCCTCTTGCCTCAGCCTCATAGCTTTCAACCACACCTGGCTAGATTTTATTTTTCTTTTTCTATTTTTATTAGAGACAGGGTCTCACTTTTGCTCAGGCTGGTCTCAAATTCTTGAGCTCAAGCAATCCACCCACTTCAGTGTCCCAGAGTTCTAGGATTAGAGGCGTGAGCCACCATGCCCTGCCTGAAATTTTTATATGAAGTTGGGGTTCACTGTATTGCCCGGGCCAGGTTATAGTGGCACAATCATAGCTCACTGCAGCTTCCAACTACTATGCTTAAAAGATCCTCCCATGTCAGCCTCCTTATTAACTGGGACTATAGGCATGTTCCACCATGCTTCCCTAATTTTAAAAGTTCTTGTAGAGATGGATTCTTACTGTGTTGCCCAGGCTGGTTTTGAACCACTAGGCTCAAGGGCTTCTCCTACCTCGGCCTCCCAGAGTGCTAGGATTATAGTCATGAGCACTGTGCCTGGTGTAAAGTTGGGTACCTTTTAATTGGACTTAAAGTAATAAATGCACATTCAACAAAAATATGTGGCTGGAGGACCAAGATGACTGACTAGATGTAGTATGTACCTCTTCCTTGAAGAGGAACTAGAATAGTAAGTAAATATATTTTGAACAAATTATTTAGGAGAAAATGCTAGATTCACTAGAGAAGTGATGAGAAGCGCCAAGAGTAAATAAGAAGGTTCAAGGCAACTTGCCTGGCAGGAGACTGGCTAAGAGCTGGGAGAAGCTCTTGAGTACAGAAAGAGAGTAAGAGAAAAATTCCTAGGGTTTCACACTGAGAAATGATGTTTTACAATCTTAGCTATGGGAGAACCCATACACTCAAGTGGATCTTGGGCCTAACGTAAGGAGCTGCTAAAGAGTACACAAAGTACAACAGGAATCCCAGAAGCATCTGAGCCTAGAGCACCCCCAGCTGGTGACCATTCTGAGAGCCTAGATCACAGGGATCTACCAATGCAGCTACTGCTGCTCTGCTGCTCTTAGGAGGGGTTGGGGATAGAGACTGGAGGCTCCTATGCATCCCTGAGAAGGTCTGTGGGCTGCTGTTGAGACTGAGATGTGAGCAGATTATACTCCCCACAACTTCTTGCACATACTGATTGCCTGAGAGGGGCCCTACCCTGTCTGGTTACAGGCCCAAAGCACCATTTTGAGAATTTAACACTGGGCTGTGCCTTATCATTACCTGAATTCAGGCCTCATGGCTGCAGTTGCCACCTGATTGAGGAGGGACAGGGAAACCAGGCATATCTAGGACAATACCCACTGCTCTGCAACCAGCTGCTGTGAAACTGAAACATGAGTGGACTGTGCTCTTCACAGCTTTTTGCCCATGCTGCTAGCCTAGGGCCATAACAAGCACCATTTTGAAAATTTAATGCTGGTCTGTTCCCCACCCTTAGACTGACTTTGAGGTGATATGACTCTTGCCACCCTCTGGGCATGGAGGGTCAGGGAAAACCATACTCTCTCGAACATACTTAGAACCACCAACCCATGCCATTCTATGGGTGGCTATGGGACTGGAGACTAGCCTGCCCAACCAGTCATAGCTACCAGCCACACCAGCATGGACCCCTCTGGATCCTAATGTGTTGTTCCACTACTGCCACTGCCATCATACTGGCTGTCCAAAGGTCTGAGAACCTGCCCACATACCTGGACTTACTGCTCTGTTAATTTCTGAGCAAGTTACGTAGAGGCCCAAGAATTTGCCGTCCAGGACCCACTAACACTTATACCAGTGTAAACTGCTCCAGGAACTAAAAACAGATAAACTCAGCCCACTGCTGCCACCATCATGGCCTAAATACTGGCTCTGTTGGCAACTAAGTCTTCCACAAAGTTTCATTACAGCCAACCAATAACTATATCCTAAGCCACCAAGGAAATTACAGATTCTACTTTGTGTACTACTGAAAAAAATTACACATTACAGCAGGCAGTGAAAGCCAAAGTGTGTCTTAACCAACTGGGTGTATATATAATCTTTTTTTTTTTTTTTAATGATAGAGTCTCTTACTCTTTCCCCAGGCTAGAGTGCTGTGGCATCAACCTAGTTCACAGCAATCTCAAATACCTGGGCTCAAGTGATCCCTCTACCTCAGCCTCTTGAGTAGCTGGGACTGTAGGTAACAGCCACAAGGCCCAGCTGGTTTTTCTATTTTTAGTAGAGACAGGGTCTCTCGCTTGCTCAGGTAGTTCCTCAATTCCTAAGCTCAAGCAATCCACTCACGTTGGCCTCCCAGAGTGCTAGGATTATGGGTGTGAGCCATAATGCCCAGGCAGGGAGTATACATCTTAAGGAAAAAATTCTAAAAGCAAGCAGGAGCAGCTATATTTATATCAGATAAAACAGACTTTAAATCAACACATTCAAGAAAAGAGAAAAGGTTATTATATGATGGTAAAGTGATCAATTTAGCAAGAAGATATAACAACCTAAATATATATGCAGTCAACATTAGAGCTCTAAGATTCATGTTAACAGGCTTACAGAAAGAGATAGACAATAATACAATAAAAGTTGAGGATTTCAAAACCCTGCTCACAGATCATAGAGACAGAAAATCAACAAAGGAACATTGGATTTAGATTAGACTTTAGACCAAATGGGCTTAACAGACATTTAAAGAACATGCTCCCCAATAACTATAGGTTATACATTGTTTTCATCAACCTGTGGAATATTCTCCAACATAGGCCACAAAACAAAGGCTAGGCTACAAAACAAGCCATAAACAAACTTTAAAATAACAAAATCATATCAAATACCTTCCCAGACCACAATGGAATAATGCTAGAAATCAGTATGAAGAGGAACTTCAGAAACTATGAAAAATGCATAAAAATTTAACAGCATACTTTAGAATAATCACTGGTTCAACAAAGAAATTACCACAGAAATTAAAATATTTTTTGAAACAAATGGAAATAAACACTTAGCATACTAAAACTTGTGGGATATAGCAAGAGCAGTGATAACAGGAAAATTTATAACATTAAATGCCTACAACAAAAAATGTTGAAAGATCACAAATTAACAACCTTATACTGTACCTCAAGGAACTAGAAAAGTGAAAACAAACCAAACTTAAAGTTAGCAGAAGCAAAGAATTAACAGATCAGAGCCAAAGGCTGAGTATGATTGCTCATGTCTATAACCGTAGCATTCTGGGAGGGAGATGTAGGAGAATCATTTGAAGTTAGCGGTTCAAGACTGACTGAACAAGAGTAAGACTCTTTCTCTACACAATAGAAAGAAAAAAAAAGCTGCTCATTGTGGTACATGTCTGTAATTCCAGCAAGAGGCAGAGGATTGCTTGAGCTCAGTGAACTGTGATGACACCACTACATTCTAACTGGAGCAGTGGAGCTAGAATATGTCAAAGAAATACACCAGAACCAAACTAAATGAAATAGAGAACCCCCCTCAAAAACAACAACAACAAAATAAAAATGATCAACAAAACAAAAAGTTGATTTCTTCAAAACAATAAACAAAATCAAGAAAATACTAGCTAGAGTAACCAAGAAAGAAGAGAAAAGATACAAATAAACAGAATCAAAATTGTAAAAGGAGTCACTTTCATTGTCTCCTTTGCAACTGATATAGAAATACAAAAGATCAGTAGAGAATATTATGAACTACTGTATACTCACAAACTAAAATACCTGGAGAAAACAGATAAATTTTTGGGAACATAAAATGTACCAAAACTGTATGAGGAAGAAAAAGAAATCCTAAACAGCCCTATAACAAGTAATGAGGTTGAATCAGTGATGAAAATTCTCTTGACTACAATAAAAAAATGCTGAGGACCCACTGGATTCGCCAAACACATAGGAAATTCTAATACCAATCCTTTTGAAATTGTTCCAGAAAATTGAGGGGGAAAGTCTCTCCAATACATCCTGGTAACACTCTGATACCAAAACCAAACAAGGACATAATAATAGCAATAACAAAACCCTACAGGTTAATATCATTGATGAACATAGTTGTAAAAATCCTCAACAACAATACTAGACAATTAAATGCAGTAGCATATTAAAAATATAATATGCCATAATCAAGAGAGCTTTATACCAGGTATGCAAGGATGATTTAGATACAAATCAAGAAATGTGATTGTAGAAACAGAATTAATTCTGTACAAACAGAATTAAGGAAAAAACATATTATCATGTTGATAGATGTAGAAAAAGCATTTGAAAAAAATCAGGATTTCTTCATGATGAAAATGCTGAATTTTTTCAAAGTAGGCATTGAAGGAACATTCCTCAAAATAATGAAGGCCTCATAGAACAGATCCACAACTAGCATTATACATAAGGGGGAAAACTTAAAGCATTACCCCTAGAAACTGGAATAAGACAGGAATGCCCACTTTCAGTACTCTAATTTAACATAGCATGCAATCTATCACACAACAGGAAAAAAAAAAAAGCATTCAAATTGGAAAGGAGGAATTCAAGCTCTCTCTGTTCGCTGATAATATGATATTATATGTAGAAAACTGTGAAGACTTCACCAAGAAACTTTCAGATTTGATAAATTCAGAAAAGTTTTAGTATACAAAATTAGTGTATAAAGATCAGTAGCATTCTGTATGCCAGTAACTATCTAACTGAAAACCAAATCAAGAGGGCAGTGCCATCTACAATATCTGCAAATAAATAAATAACCTAGGAATTTATTTAACCAAGGAGGTGAATGATCTCTACAAGGAAACTATAATGCTCTGATAAAAGGAATTGTAGGTGACACCAACAAATGGAAAAACATCCCACTCTCATGGATCAGAAGACTTAACATCCTTAAAATGAACATACTGCCTAAAGCAATTTACATATTCAGTGCAATCTCTATCAAAATACCAATGTGATTTATTACAGAGTTAGAAAAGTCTAAAATTCATATGAAACCCCAATAGAGGCTGAATAGCCAAAGTATTCTTTAAGAAAAAGAACAAAGCTGGAGGCATCATATTGCCTGAGTTCAAATTATAGTACAAAGTCACAGTAAGCAAAACAGCGTGGTAGTGGTATAAAACTAAACACAGAGATCAATGGAACAGAATAGCGAACCCAGAAACAAAGACACCACATACTTACAGCTAACTGATCTTTGATAAAACTGACAACATCATCTACCAGGGAAAGTATATCTTCCTCAAGAAATTTTGCTGGGAAAATTGGATTGCCATAGGTAGAATAATGAACGTGGACCCCCATTTCTCACCATATAGAAAAATTGACTCAAGATGGATTAAGGACTCGAATGTAACATCCAAAACTATAAAATCAGCAGAGAAAAACCTAGGAAAACTCTTCTTTGTGTTGGTTTAATCTAGGCAAAGAATTCCCGACTAAGACCTCAAAGGCACAAAGCAAAAGCACAATTATAAACAAATGGGATTTCATGAAACTACAGAACTTCAATATAGCAAAAGAAATAACAATGTGAACAGACCACCTGCAGAATGTATAAAAATATTTGCACACTACATCTGATAGGGGAGTAATATCCAGATTTTATAAGAAACTCAAAAGACCTCAGTAGCAGCAAAACAACCCCTTTAATGAGTGGACTAAGGGCATGAAAAGACTTCTTTTTCCAAGAAAGAGCCTCGAGCTGTCACCCTCAGTAGATTGCTGTGGCATCACAGTCTACAGCAACTCACCTCCTGGGCTTAAGCGGTTCTCTTTCCTCAGCCTCCCAAGTAGCTGAGACTACAGGTGCCCACCACAACGCCCGGCTATTTTTTGGTTGTAGTTGTCATTATTGTTTGACAGGCCGGGGCTGGATTCAAACCTGCCAGCTCTGGGTGTGTGTGGCTGGCACCTTAGCTGCATAAGCTACAGGTGCCTAACCAACAGACATTTTTTTAAAGAAGACAGATGGTCACCAAGTGTATAAAAAATGTTCAATATCACTAATCAAAGAAATCCAAATTAAAACCACGATGTAGGTCACCCTGGTGTTTCATGGCTAAAATCCTAGCATTTTGGGAGGCTGAAGTGGTAGGATTGCTTGAAGCCACGCTGAGCAAGAGCAAAACCCCATCTCTACAAAAGAAAAAAAAGAAAAATTATCCAGGTATGGTGGCATAAGCCTTAGTCCAGCTACTCAGGATGGTGAGGTAGGATTGCTTGAGCCCAGGAGTTTGAAGTTGCAGTGAGCTATGATAAGTCCACTACATTCTTCTAGCCTGGGTGACAGAGCAAGATCCTGTCTCAAAACAAAACAAAACAAAAAACACATTAAGATAATCATCTTCCATCAATCAGAGTGGCTACTATTAAAAGGACAAATGATAACATATTGATGAGGATGTTGAGAAATTCTTATTCATCTACATTCCTACATTTGTAGGAAATTCATATACACTGTTGATGGAAATGTAAATTAATGCAGTCTAGATGGAACACAGGATGGAAATTTCTCAAAGAACCAAAAACAGAATTATCATATAATCTGGTTATTCAACTTGTTGAGTATCTACCCAAAGGAAAAGAAGTCAATATATGTATAAAAAATAGCTGCACACATATATTTATTGCAGCACTAGTCACAATAGTAGATTATGGAATCAAGCTGATTGTTAATCACTGGCTAAAGAAAATGGATATATACATAATGGAATACTTTCAGCTAAAGAAAATATAGAAATTATGTCTTTTTAGCAACATGGATGGAACTGGCAGCCATTTTCTTAAGTGAAACAACTCAAATACAAATACCAAATACTTATAACTGGGAGCTAAATAATGTGTACACATGAAATCAGAGTGTGGAACAAAGGACAGTAAATATACTGAGAGAGGTCCGGGGGAGTTAGAGTGGAGTAGATAATGGGAAGTTGCTCAGTAGGTATACTGTGTTGCTTCAGTGAATGCCCTGATTTCATCATAGTGTATATCAATGTAGCAAAATTGTACTTGTACCCCATGAATATTATATAAATAAAAAATAAATGGTTAAACACAAAAACAAATAATAGAATATAGACTCTAAAGCTAATTATATGGCTAAAGAATGGAAACTGGTTTTAGTTGGTAGATATATTGGTAGAATGCTTGAAAAGTCTTCTATTCCACTGGCTGATTAGAATATTTGTGAGTATCTGATTGTAAATCTTAATTTTGATAAGCTTCTCAGGTGATTTTATATACACTAGAGTTTTGGAACCACTGATGAATTTCTACTGATAGCTTTTAGGATTTTGGCTTTTGTCTCTTCTGATGGAAGCTCTTTTGTTCCCCAGAGGTAAACTGAGTAAGCTGTTCCTAATGAACCACCATTTTCACATCAGGAAAATTTCAAAGCTTTCAGGATCAATCTTAGTTGAAGGACTGTGAGATCTGTGAATAGCCTTCTGCTCCAAGTCCTTTCTTAACTGACAGGCCTGTGGTGGAGGAACATGTGATGTTACTGATGATGCACAGTAGTGTGGAATGGGTCAGAGGTTTCACTGTGTTTCCTAATATGTTAATGTTTGTTAGCAAGGTCGGAATTGTAGATGAGGAAATGTATGTTAGGAAAACTTAAGATGGTCTTCTGGGGCCAGGATTGTAATAAGGTTGATGATTTTAAACTGAAACTCTTGACACTACACATGCTAACCCTTTTTAGTGGAATGTATGTAGTCTGTGGGTAATGTAGCTTTGGGCTAGAAATAGGGCCTTCCCAATTAATTCACTTTTCTAGCAACTTCACACTTCCCTAAACTTCAGTGTCTTCAGCTGAAAGTGGGCATGATTATTTCTTACATTCTAAGATTATTGTGAGGATTAATGACCTAAAGCATATTTTTGGAATGCTTAGTATAGTTCTGTCCCAGAGTAGTCATTCCAATAAATGGTGACTATTACTCAACGATTTAAGATAAGACATAAAATGCAAATATGCCTTGTGAAGTTAACCAATTCTAGGCTAAATGTGTTTGTTAAATTGTGAAGTATCATACGCTTTTCTGTTCTGATGTGGTATATAATAGCTAGCAACCAGGGAGGCACTGTATGTGTGAAGAGTTGTTTCTTTGGGAAAAGAATGTAGGCCTCCATTTTTTTTAAAACTACCCATATTCTGGCAAATTTTATTTTTTTTTAATTTTTATTATTATTTTTTTGAGACAGAGTCTTACTTTGTCACCCTTGGTAAAGTGCCATGGCGTCATAGCTCATAGCAACCTCAAACTCCTGGGCTTAAGTGATTCTTTTGTCGCAGCCTCCCAAGTAGTTGGGACTATGGGCGCCCTCCACACACCCAGTTATTTTTAGAGACAAGGTCTCCCTCCAGCTCAGGCTGGTCTCGAACATGTGAGCTCAGGCAATCCATTCGTCTTGCCCTCGCAAATGCTAGTATTACAGACATGTGCCACTGCACCTGGCCTTTTGGCAAATTTAAAATGTGGTTCTAGCACAGACAATTGTTACTGCTCCAGACTATTCTTGTAGCTTGAGACTTTTTTTTTTTTTATTGTTGGTGAATCATTGAGAGTACAATGAGCCAGATTATACTGCTTGCGTTTGCTGTGTGAAGTCACTCTATTAATAGTGTCCTGCCCCCAAGAAGCGTGTCACACATTGTGGCCCCACACCTCCCTCTCTGCTTCCCTCTCTCTCATTCCCCATTCCCTGCCCCCCTACCATGAACTAGCATTAATTGTCCTTAAATCAGAATTGAGTACATTGGATTCTTGCTTCCCCATTCTTGTAATACTTTACTAAGAAAAATATATTTCACCTCCATCCAGATTAATACAAAAGATGTAAAGTCACCATCCTTCTTAGTGGCTATATAGTATTCCATGGTATACATATACTGCAGCTTGTTAATCCATTTCTGGATTGGTGGGCATTTAGGTTGTTTCCACATTTTGGTGATTGTAAATTGAGCTGTGATTAACAGTCTAGTGCAAATGTCCTTATGATAAAATGATTTTTTTTCTTCTGGGTAGATGCCCAGTAATGGGATTGCAGGATGAAATGGGAGATCTAGTTTAAGTTCTTTGAGGGTTTTCCATACTTCTTTCCAAAAGGGTTGTATTAGTTTGCTGCCCCACCAGCAGTGTAATAGTGTTCCCTTTTCTCCACAACCATGCCAGCATCTGAAGCTTTGAGTCATTGTGATATAGGCCATTCTCACTGGGGTTAGGTGATATCTCAGGGTGGTTTTGATTGCATTTCTCTGATCTTTCTTCACTCACTAAAATTGATTCAAGATGGATAAAAGATATGAATCAATAAAAATCTTTGAAGAAAGTGTGGGGAAGACATTTGAAGATTTTATGAAATAAGACTTCTGTGGCAGTTGCAACAACAACAAAAATAAACAAATGGGACTTAATTAAACTGAAAAACTTCTGTACAACCAAGGAGACAGCAACCATAGCAAATAGACAACCACCAGAATGGGAAAAGATATTTGCATATTATGAATTGGGCAAAAGCTTGATAAGTAGAATCTACAGAGAACTAAAATTAAGCAAAAACGACAACAATGACAAAAAGCCAATAACCCTCATGGGATAGTGAGATGAATAGAACCTTCTCTAAAGAAGACAGACGAATGGCCAACAAGCATTTGAATTGAAATGCCTACAGAGTATCTCCGAACAGGTTCTTTCCTCTCTATACTTGATCCTTCTAAGGTTCCTTATGTCAGAGAACAGAGTTGCTATCCATCTGCATCTTCTTAAAAAATCTAACCTTCTACCAAGTTCTGCTGATTGTTATCCCACAAATCTCTTTCTACCTTCTCCATTATCACCACCATCAGTGTTGTCTAAGCTACTGTCATTTTGCATCTTATTCTTCCCTTTCATCTCTCTTACCCCTGTCTCTGATTCAGCCAGATTTGTTATGTTTTCAAAGTAGAGTTGATTGTCATACCTGTTTAAAACTCTTCATTGACTTTGCTGGCCTTTTCAGCCTCATTTTATTTTACCTGCTTTCCCTCTCCAGCAATAACTGACTTTTTTTGACTTCATGCTTCTCTCACTCCAGCTTTTGGCTCTTTGCACTGGCTGTGCCCCAGACTAGAATGCTTCCTGCACCTTGAACATCTCATCTCAGTTACTCTTTTTGAGACCTTTGTTGATCTCTGGACTAAATCAAGTCTCCTGTTATAAAATTTCATGGCTCTTTCTCCCCATATTTGTAAACAGCATTTATCTCTGTTTGTAAGTAAGTATTTGCATGATTATTGGGTATCATCTGTTTCTCCAAGTAAAATATAAGTTCCATAAGTGCTGAGGCAATTTCACTACTTCCAAAGACCTAAAATGGTCCTGACAATAGACAGTAAATATTAAATAGCTGACCGAACTAGGCAATTAGGTAGTTAAAACATAAACTGGCTAATTCTAAAGTGAATCAAGTACAGATGGGATCATAGGTGTTGGCATGCTAAGCATTGTTACTTGGGAATTCTTGAATTGTAGTATTTGTTTAATCTGACTCTAATTTTCTATTAAAAATAAACAAGTAGCATTTTATTTTATTTTTTATTTTGGCTCAATATGAGGGTACATATGATTAGGTTACACTTTTTGCATTTGTAAGGTAAAGTCTGAGTTGTAGTTGAGTCCTTTACCCACAAAGTGTTCCATATACTCCTATAAGGTATCTGTCAGATAGGAACTTACTGAATTCCTTCCCCTCTTCTTGAATTTGTTTTTCTTTCCTATGGGCCTCTAGTTGTTGATCTACTAGGTTCAGCTTAGTTTTGAGGACATGGGATTTTTCCTTTTCCACTCTAGAGATGCTTCACTTAGGATTATATTCTTCAAAGCTGTCCACGTAAATACAAAAGATGCAAGTCTCTGTCTTTTTATGGATGAATAGTATTCCATGGTATACATATACCACAGTTTATTAATCCATTCATGGGTTGATGGGTGCTTGGGTTGTTTTTTAATCATTGCAGTGGTGGATTGAGCTGCTATAAACATTCGAGTGAAAATGTCCTTATTGTGAAATAAATTTTTTATTCTAGGGAGTGTAGCGGGATGAATACCGTGCTTGCAAGAACAGTTACTGATTCTTACCACATTAAAAGGAAATGCTGAGAACAGGACAGTCTCCTGGCAAGCCTAGAGATGTTTTGTGACTTAGGGGCAAGCCCCCAAGTAACTCAGTGTTCCGGAGTGAGAAAGATCCGTCACTTGTTAGTAAGCAGGTATTAAACATTGATGTTTGGTGCTTCTTCATGGGGGTTGTGAGGAAAGAACACGTGAGGAAAGAGCATGTGGGGAAAAGCATATGGCGGTCCTTACGCATGCTGCCCTCATATGTCATTACTTTAACTCTACACACCTGTTGTGTATCACCTTAATAAATAGCTGTTGCAGAGGGGACTCAGGGCTCTCCTGCACCTCTGGTTAGTCCTCCTCTTGCAAGCAAGCACTTCAATCCATGTCATGCCTGCTTCTTCTTCTTCTTCTTTTTTTTTTTTTATTAAATCATAGCTGCGTACATTAGTGCAATGAAGGGGTACAATGTGCTGGTTTCATATACAATCTGAAATGTTTTCATCAAACTGTTTAACATAGCCTTTATGGCATTTTCTTAGTTATTGTATGAAGACTTTTCTATTCTGCATTTAGTAAGTTTTGCCTGTACCCTTCCAAGATGCACCATAGGTGTAGCCCCACCAATTACCCTCCCTCCACCTCAACCTCCCCCCTCCCCTCCCTTGCCCATTTCCCCATATTCTTGTGCTATAGTTGGGTTATAGCCTTCATATGAAACCTATAAATTAGCTTCATAGTAGGGCTGAGTACATTGGATACTTTTTCTTCCATTCTTGAGATACTTTGCTAAG
>CAUYRH010157126.1:0-47039 GCA_963574655.1 Perodicticus potto | reverse complement strand
GTCAGGCATTGTGGCAAGTGCCTGTACTCCCAGCTACTTTGGAGGCTGAGGTAAGGGAATTACTTGAGTCCAAGAGTTTGAGGTTGCTGTGAGCTCTGACATCATGGCACTCTACCCAGAGTGATAGAGTGAGACTCCGTGTGTGTGTGTGTGTGTGTGTGTGTGTGTGTGTGTGTGTGTGTATAATTTTGAATTTATAAATGAATTTATGATTAACCAGGAAATGTAATCCAGTAGAAAGTAGATGTAAAACCAGGAGAGTATGGGAACATCTTTTTTACTTCTGAAAGCCTGCATCACAGCTGAACAAAGGTTTATCCATTTTTAAGTCAGAAATAAGAAATTCTATCAGTTATAAATGACTCTGCAATCTGACTATCTCTGTGCAATTTCTACCTTGGTATCTAGCTAGGCTCTGTCAGGTAGATTCAAATCCATAAATGCATGCTTACAATAGAAGAGCAGTGAACGTAAAAGTAAAAAAAAAAAAATTCAGTCATCGTTTCTTAGCAGTGTGACCTTGAGGACGCCATCTGACCTCTCTCAATTCACTTACCTATAAAAAGATAATAATGATTCCTGAGGTAGAACAGATAAAAGAATTTTATAAATTATGAAAGGCTGGAAACTGGTCTAATGTTGAAAACATACCAGAATTTCAAACGGAAAAATACACAGTTGCAGTATTAGGGAGCCCAGGTGAGTTCTCCTACAACCCAGTGAGTAAAAGGCAAAGCCAGAGACTGTGAACATGCCGTCTGAGAGTTTCCTGGCAACCCTGCCCTCTGCACAGACTACCACACCTGCCAAAGGTGAAGTTGGATGCTGCTTTTATTTAAACAGATTCAATTCCATCAGATTGTCTTCATGATAAAAATATTTTCCCATACCCTTCATGAATTTGCTATGAATTCCAACAATATATAAAAGGCACTGAAGCACAAACACAAGCTAAATGAATCTGGGCTCATGGCTGAGGATAGCCTCACACTCATAATTCAGCCACTGCCTTCTGAGCGTCTAAGCTAACACAGTTTAATGGCAGGGAAAAACAGTCTTATGAGAAAAACATAGGAAGAGAGTGTGCACACAAGTGACCCAACAGGGATGCTATTAACAGGATCCCATACCCCCCAGACCATGTTACGGGGTCAATAGAATGAGGAATACAAGATTCAACACCCTGCCAAACTGTTTATCTTGAATGCATCACTCATTATCTTCTCTGAGGTTTTGCAACAGTTGCAGGCATGCATAAGAAGGGACACATGACGGTGTAACAAGGAGGAATCCAACCTGAAGAAAGCACTACTGTGGGCCCAGGACAGCATCAAGCTGGTGGCTATGGTGTGGTGAGGCTGTTTCCCATCTGGGACTGTTAGCACCAAAGGAACCCTCAAACCGAAAATTCTGTGGTGTGGAGCAGTGCAGTGCTTTAAGCAAACATGGATCACTGTAGATCTAAAGCTGGCCCACAAAGTTGACTTTCCATTAGTAATAACTTTTTCAAGAACTCTGTAAAAAGGAGCTGCCATTTGAATTCTGGAGGCCACCTGCTGTGAGCTCTTCTCCCAGATGTTGAATGGGGGCTAAGCCAAGTGACTGTGGTTTCCCCTGGTCAAAGTATCCTTTGACAGGGTGCCAAACACAGGCTTTTGCTGTTTGCTAATTGCTTCGCATATCTCTTACTCCCCTGATGGAATCAGCTGGCAAAGAACCCCAAAACCTCCTAGAATCTGTTGGTTAGGTGCCTCTGCCTTTGAAGAGATTAGTCTTTGTAAGTCAGAAACTAATGAGGTAGGTATTACCAAATACACAAAGTGAATACAAATGGCTTGCAATCATATATGTGTGATCCACACAAACACCCCAGAGAAATTCACTCTGCTGCCTGTATATTTGGTTAGCAAAGAAACATCAGGGAAGAAGCTGTTTAGCTTTCAGAAGCAAATCTTCTAATCATCATGGGAACTGAAAAGTCAGTTTTGGAAAATAGAAATTTCATATAAGAAGCTCCTATGGGGTACCCCCAGTGTTTTGCATATGATTTCAGAAAGGGAGCCTTTATTGACATTCTGCAGAGATTCTAGCAAAATCTAGCCAGGGCCCCCAACTTTCTGTAAATCCTCCTAATGAATCTCTAGGCAGAATAGAACAGAATTATATGATATTCCCAAAGCAGGATTCAGCCCAAAACATCGACTAGTTCTTTAAATACAGAAATAAATCCAAATAACCCCTTGTGCTATGCACACTTATTTTTTTCTGGCTTGCCTCAGAGGATTTATTTTTCTGCATTAGGTGACTAGAGTTTTCAGATTCTTGCAAGAAGCTACTTTTGCCTGGCTGGTGCTTTAACCATAAGACAAAATGAGTTAGCCCAACTAAAAAGAGGTGAGTTTTCTTTTGAACTGTACACAAAGGTCTGTTTTGCTATCAAGGAAATGAGCCTCCGTAAAAGGCTTGAATTTCAGGCAATGAGGACAGGATACAGGCAGGAAATGACCATGAGCTTGAGCACTTTTAACTCCCTCATTCTAGTTTATTGACATACACTTGTAAAAAGCATTTTGTACTCCCCAGCTTCTTGTTTTGATAGTCTTCATATTATTTATCCTGCTTCTACTTTCAATATTCTCCAAATTGAACTCATAATCTCTCCACTTAAGTTGTACTTGCTCACAGAAAAAATACAATGATCAAATCAACCTACATGCATAACATTCAACACAGCAGCAGAATTCCACATTCCTCGAGTGCACATGGGAACTTGGGAACATTCTGCAGGTTGATGCTATATTGAGTCACAAAGCGAGGCATAACAAATCTCAGGAAATTGAAATCGCACTAAGTATCTTTTATGACCATAATGAAATGAAACTAGAAATCAATAGCAGAAGGAAAAGGTGGAAAATTTACAAATATGTGGAAAATAAACAACAAACTCTTGAACAACTAATATGTTGAGGAAGAAATCAAAAGGGAAATTAGAAAATATCTTGCCAAAGGAAATAAAAATATGATAAGTCAAACCTTATGCAATACATTAAAAACAGAACTAAGGAAAATTTACAGAGATAAATATCTACACTAACAATGTAGATGTCAAGTCAACACCCTAATTTATACCTTAAAAAAACTGAAAAAAGAACAAACTGTACCCAAAATTAACAAAAGGAAGGAAATAACAAAGATTAGTGCAGAAACAAATAAAGAATAAACAATAGAAAAAAAAACAATGAAACTAAGAGTTGGGTTTTTTAAAAGATAATAAAATTGACAAACTTTTTAGATAGACTAAGACAAAAACAGAGAACAAGCAAATAAAAGCAGAAATTAAAAAGGAGACGTTACAATGCCACAGAAAATAAAACTATTATAAGAGGCTACTATAAATAGTTATACGCCTATTTATTTAGATAACCTAGACAATATGGATAAATTTCTAGAAACATGAGAATTACTAAGACTGATTCATGAAGAAATAGAAAATATGAGGAGACCTATGATAAGTAAAATGATTGAATCAGAAATCAAAAACCTTCAACAAAGAAAACCCCAGAACCAAATGTCATTGGAGAATTTTATCAAAATTTAAAGAATTAACAATAATCTTTCTCAAACTCTTCCATTAAATTGAAGGAGAGAGAACACCTCCAAGCTCATTGTATAAGGCTAACATTATCCCAATACTAAAGCTAGATGAAAACACTACAGGCCAATATCCCTGAGAAATTACAGATGCAAAAATCTTTAATAAAATACTCACAAATCAAATTCAACATTAAAAAGCTCATACATCAAGTGGGCTTTATCCTTAAAATGCAAGGATGGTTCAACATATGCAAATATATGACTATAATTCACCATATAAACAGATGGAAAAACAAAGACCATGTGATCCTTTCAATTGAACTAGAAAAATCACTTGACAAAATTCAGCACCCTTTCATGACAGGAACACAAAAGAATGGCATAGATGGGACATGCCTCAAAATGAGAAAGTATATATACAACAAACCTACAGCTAACATCATATCAAACAGGGAAAAATTGAAAGCATTCCTACTTAGAAATGGAACCAGACAAGTTTAACCTACTGTTGCCACTTTTATTCAACATTGTTCTAAAAGTTCTCATCAGGCAAGGGAAGGAAATCAAGGGAGTCAAAATGAGGAAAGAAAAGATTGAACTATCACTCTTTGCTAACAATTTGATCTTACATCTAGAAAACCCCAAAGATTCAACCAAAAGATTCCTAAAATTGACAAATTCTACAAGGTCTCAGATTACAAAATCAATGTAGACAAATCAGTAGCTTTCATATATTCCAACAATAGTCAAGCAGAGAATCAAATCAAAGACACAGTACCTTTCATAATAGCAACAAAGAAAAGAAAATACGTAGGAATATGCATATTTAACTAAGGAGGTGAAAGACCTATAAAAAAGGGACTGTGGGGGAGGAGCAAGATGGGCGGCCGAGTAACAGCTTCCTTGCAACTGGGCATGGTGAATCTGGGGAGAGAAGACTCCAGGCATCTCTGGCTGGTGGGATCTTCCCAGAAACATCCCTTTGGGGACACAGGAAATCAGCGTGAGACTTCTGGACCCCATGAAGAGGACAAAAGCAGTGGAGAACTGGCAAGTGTTTGCCTGTGTTCATTCGGTCTAATCCCACTGGGAGCTGTAAGTATAGCAGCAGTGAGATTGCAAACTGGAAAGGCCTTACCTGTGAGCTGTTTTGGTTTTTTTGGACTTGGCACTCAGTTGAACTACCTTTGGAGAACCGGGGCAAGAGTGCAGAGGACTTCAAGCATTGTCTAGGGCCCAAGACTGAGCTGCTGAACCTGATGCAGCTAATAGTCTTCAGCTGTGGGCTGAAGGGGACTTCAACACCCAACTGTCATTCAGCATAAGGTTGTTTAACTTCCATGCCTTTGTGTGAGATCGAGTGTTTTTGTTGGAGTTGAGTTCCACTTTTAGTGCCTTGTGGCCTGAAAAGATGAAAGGTAGAATTTCAATTATTTTGATCCTGCTGAGGTTAGTTTTGTGTCCTAGGATATGGTCCATTTTGGAGAGTGTTCCATGGGATGATGAGAAAAATGTATATTCTATATCTTTGGGATGGAGCATTCTATATGCATCTACCAAGCACAGTGGTGCTTTTACCAAATCATTCTGTGTATCAAAGTCTAAAAGAGGTTTGTTTATATTTTCTACAAGAAGTTTTAAAGTCTCGTGTTTGACATCATCAAGTAATTTGGGTAGAGTTGACTTCTGTACGTGATGTGAGGTCACGGTTCCCTTTTTCCCTGTCCGCTGACCCAGCAAATCCTTCCCTCAGCCCTGACATACCTGTCCCATCCCACGTCAAAGCTGCGCCCTCCTGGTGGGTGTGACCCCAGTTCTCTGTCTCTCCTCTCTCAATCTGTCCTTCCCTCTCCTTTTACCATAGTGTCAGGACTTGCTGTGGAGCTGTGACACCAGGGAGAAAGCAGGGCTCTCGTGCCTTCCTGGACCCTGCCCGGAGAGCTGTCTCAGTTGTCCTTGTACTTTCATTTTTCCATACATTTTAGAATCACTTTCTTAAGTTCTATGAATATCCTTCTCAGGAATTTTGGGAAAGTGATTTGAGTCTATACCTGATGTCATGTTAGGAGCGAGTGACATCTTTTCTCCGCTAAATCTTCCTCTTCATAAACCTGATGTGTCTTTGCTACAACAAACTCTTCATTTGAGGGCCGTATTCGATTTATCTAAGAATTGTGAAGCTGGTACAGAGAGTTACTGCACATCCACATGTAGTTTTCCTTGTTGTTAACATCTTACATTAGTATAGCATTTTGTATAATTGGTAAACAAATGTTGGTACTTTATTAAAGTCCAAAGATACAGATTTCTTGAGTTTTTATGTAAAGTTTCTTGCCAAATTCTATTTTTCCAATAATTCCTCTATAGATTAAATTGATTTTTTAGTTAAGCAATTATTTATTCTAAAAATAATAAGTTTGCCATTCTCCTTTTCGATCCTGTGTCTCTATGTTTCTGTTGTTCTTGGATATTTGTGCCAATTAGTAATTTCGATGTGATATTAGACAGGAGCATGGAGGGCTGGCCTTGGTGTCTCATTCTTGATCTTAAAAAGACTTCCTCCAAGGTGCTCCTTTTGAGAATAATTATTTTGTTCTAGGCATTTCTGGGGATTTTGCTTGTTTTAATAAATTTTGTTTTCAACTGAGAATGCCTAGTAATTTTATTAATTTAGAAAATATTTTTGTCGGCTCGGCGCCTGTGGCTCAGTGGGCTAAGGCGCCAGCCACATACACCTGAGCTGGTGGGTTCGAATCCAGCCTGGGCCCGCCAAACCACAATGACAGCGGCAACTAAAAAATGGCCGGGCGTTGTGGCGGACGCCTGTAGTCCAAGCTACTTGGGAGGCGGAGGCAAGAGACTCACTTGAGCCCAGGAATTGGAGGTTGCTGTGAGCTGTGATGCCACAGCACTCTATCCATGGTGACAGCTTGAGCCTCCGTCTCAGGGCCAGACCCAGAGAAGGAGGGCTGCTCATCGTACAAATCACATCATGCCCTGCCAGTCACAGCCCCATCCTCCAGGGCCGTCACTGTCCCCTCTACCCTCAGAGTAAGGTTAGTTTTTCCTGCCTTTTCCTTTATATACAGGGATTCGCACTCACATACTCTGTGTCTGATTGTTTTAACTGGGTACAAAGAGTGTCACACTTTAGGGGGATTGCAGACTTTCAGGTCTCCTGACATAAGTACTCACATTTTGTTGTATGAATATGTGAAAGTTGATGGGTCCATCCATTATTGATGGACATCTGGGAAATTTCCAGTTGCTTTTATAAACTTTGGATGCATCTCAGGAAGAACCCATGTGTTTCTTTGTGAGGTTATGTACCTGGGAAGGGAATGGCTGTGTGTACGATGTGGACTGGGGAGCTGCTGAGAAGCAGCAGGGGTGGTTTCCCGAGGTGGTTGTGCCAACTCTGCTCCCACCAGCGGCATAGGCCGTGTCCACTCCACCCCCACCAGCGGCGTGGGCTGAGTCCACTCCACCCCCACCAGTGGTGTGGGCCGTGTCCACTCCACCCCCACCAGCGGCGTGGGCAGTGTCCACTCCACCCCCACCAGTTGCGTGGGCCGAGTCCACTCCACATCCCTGTTACCACCTCCTGCTCATCTTCTGTGTCTCGGACACTGCTATACATGTGCTCGTGTTGAAGAAGGGCTCTGATTTGCACTCCCTTGATGGATGATGAAATTCTGCAGATTTTTATGTGTTTCATTAAGTATTTGAATGCTTAGTATTCAAGAAGTTTCTTTTCCAGTCTTGGGGCCAATTAGCTTGTGTTGCTTGCCCTTGTATGGTAATTTATGCATGTATTTAATGTTTTAGATATGAGCCCATTTTTTTTTACATGTTACATGTTGTACAAGCATTTTCCCCATTCTGCTCTGCTTCTTGCCCATATTAATGCATCTTCAGATGAACCTGATCACACATATCCATTCTTTTTCCTTTATGCTTAGCAATTTAGATATCAAATTTAAGATCTTACCTACTCCAAGATGATAGAGAGGTTCCCTAATGTCTCCTTGTAAAACTTAGTGGTAAAATCTTTGGGTTTGCAGCTGGTGTGAAATAACACCACGATTCTCACTATTTTACGGATTTCTAACTGACCAAGAAGCATTTAGTGAAAACAACATCCTTTTCCGAATACGTGGCAGGTGACTATGCCTGTGGGTATGTTTCACTCTCAGTTTGGCCCCACTGGGCTTTTTGTGTGAGCTCCCACCAGCACCATCATGACATCTCCATCACCATAGCTTTATAATGAAATCATTTTTAGGGACTGCAAATTGCCATGGATATTCTTAGCTTTCTGTGTTTCCATATAAACTTCAGACTCAACTTACCAATTCTTCATGCACACAAATGTCCTTTCGTGTGGAGTGCGGTTGTGAGATGGCAAGACTCCCACAGCCCAGGAGGTGCATTCAAGGAACGACCCCAACTGCTTCTCCTCCCTTCCTAAAACAACAATAGTCCTTTCTCCTTGCTTCCTCTGCCAGAATTCACGTAGCTTCTGTACACTTCCTTATCTTTTGCCTAAAAGCACACAGCCATCTCTCCCTAAAGTTAATCTTTACCCCATGTACTATTACTGCCCCTCAACCTTGTAAGGTGAAAATATTCCCACTGGCTTTCCTTGCTCATAGGCAGCACTGTTAGTCCAGCAACCTTGTTTAGGTATTATATGAATAAAGCTGTTCATACAGTTCGTTGCAGGCTGTAGTCATCAGCTGCACCAGACCTTCCCATCCCATCTCTTTATCTTTTGTGCAATCTATGTCTCTTGTGTGATTTATTTTCTCAATTTTCTGCCATTCCCCTTCTGGTTCATTTACTCTTCACACCGGTTCACAAAACTTTCAGAGTTTTGATTGTATTGCATTAAATCTATTGCTTGATTTAGGAAGCATCATTACCCTCATTTAGTTTTTCGTTACTCAAACATACGGTGTCTATTTATGTAAAGTTCTAATTTTTCTCAAAACTTTATGGGTGTCATATGCAGCAACTCTTCTCCAACTAAATGTGGTTCAGGACCAGTTTTTTGTTTTGTTTTATTTTCTTTTTAATTTCTAATCTATTTTTAACATAAAACTATTAAAGTTATGTCAAAATTGCTAGAAAAATTTCTACTACATACCTACATTGAACTTTTTCTGGTCATAAACTAGTAACAAGTATTTCACATGTATGCTTTGTGCAGCCCTGACAAAGGTTATAAACATCTTTGTTTAAATTAATTTTATGTATTTGATTTTGTTTGATGCCATTTTAAAAGTTACTTTAAACATTTATTTTATATTTGTTTATTTCTAATATGCAAAAATGTATGTAATTTTTGGAACATCTTAAGTCCAGCCTCCTTAAAATATGAATTTATTCTAATAATTTAGACTCTTTTGAATTTTCAAATCCATAATTATGTTATCTGAAAAAAAATGTTATTTCTTTTTTAAAATTCATGTATATTTTATTACCTTTTCCTTGCTGTATTGCAGTAGCTAAAATGCCACTGTGACAATATTGTGATAGCTGGTCATAATCTCCTTCCCAATTTACGTTTCTGAGAAAGCTCAGGAGTGTTGTTTACTACATTATTTTTGCAGATACTCTTTATTTAACCAGGGAAGTTCCCTTCTATCCCCAGTTTACTAAGAGCTCTTTGCTTTGGTTTTTCTTTCATTTTTTTCTTTAACCTGAATGGGTTTTGAAACTTTTCCTCTATCTATTAAGACAATCGTATGAGTTTCTTTTTTTTTTTCTTTTTTTGGTGAAATATACCTTTCCAAATTTATGTAACTGAGGTATTCTTAATAATACATTTTCCTTATAGTTTATTTTGTTATATATTAATTTTGTTGCACCAAATTTATCTGGTTAATACTTGCAAGAAAAGTTTTCCTCTCTTTATTTTCAGCCCTTACATGTACTCATATTTTAGGTTTATTAATATAAATAACACACACATGAATTTTTGCTTTTTAGTGAGTATATAATCTTTATAATTTAATTAGTGAGATAAACTGACTTATATTTATTATATTTGATGTACTTGATTGTTTTCAATGATCATAATTATTTTTGTTCACTGTTTATATTTTTCATTCTTCCTCTTTTAAAAATTTACATATTTATCATTTCTCAATAATATATAACCTTTGGCAGTTCTCAAATCCAATATCTAGACTTTGCTGAACCCCTGTAATGTTAGTAATGTCTGCATCTTTAATTCTGGGTTATCATGGAGATATTTTCACTTTTTACTTGGTATCAGTTCTCTCCTATTTTTTTAAAAACAACAAAATTCCCCAGGATAGTTTATCTTCAATACATCTTTTAACATCTCCGTCTCTTATTTGAACATTTTGACCCCAACTATTTTTATTGAAGTCGTTTGTGTGGAAAAGCTTCTGGGCCCTTATATTCCTGAGGATGTTTAACAGGGACTTACATTTGAATGACTGTCTGTTTGGAGAGAAATTCCACTTTCTAAATTTGAAGTTGTTTCATTCCATGTTTTGCAAACACTGCTTCATCATCTCCTCACATATTAACATATTATAGTACAATTAAAATACAGAAACAACAAACGGGAAACTTTAAAACTTATAAAGGTAAAGAATGTGTTACCTAGGAAGAAACAAGAATAATACTGGTAGATTTCCAGCAGTCACTCTGGATGGAAGAAATACATTAATTAGGTAAATTTTAATTTCTTTATGTGTTCTCATGTTTTTATTTCTAATGTCATCTATAATCCATTAAGTTGTTTTTCATTCTTTTTTTATTTCATTTGAAATTATCAAGCTCCTCAAAATCTTGTGATTTCATCTCATTTTCCCCTTGGAGGAAGATCAGGCCCCGTCTAAGGCTGCCGTCCTCGGGCAGCTCAGAGGGTTGGGGGGTGAACACCAGGGTGGGGCCCCGGCTGACAGCTCTTCTGTCAGGGCACCAGGGAGGACCTGCCTGTGGGGTCCCCCTGCACTTTGTTACCCTGCAGCCCCCAAGGGCGGTGGTCTCTGCTTACTCCTCTCAGCCTCTCCCAAGGACAAGTGTCCATGCTGCCAATTCCCTTCCAGGCCCCTGGCCAGTTCTCAAGGACCAGGCCAGTGGCAGCTCTCCATCTGTGGTCCCTCTGGGGGTGACCCTGGGTAGATGTGGGGACCAGTGGTGGATCCTATGGGACCCTGTTGGCTGCTGCTACAAGGACCTGATGCAGACCTGGCCCTGGTCTCTCTCTCTTCCTGGACATGCATGAGCTACACGTCCCCTGCATCCTGCCACCGCAGGTGTCCTCTCCAGGAAGGGGCACAGTAGGCTGCTCCCTGCCCTGTCTCCTGTCTCGGTTTGGGGTCTTCTCCTCTGTGCTGTCCCTTCGTCTTATTTTGGATAAAGATCACTATAAAAATTAGGATAACGGGGCGGCGCCTGTGGCTCATCGAGTAGGGCGCCGGCCCCATATACCAAAGGTGGCAGGTTCAAACCCGGCTTCGGCCAAACTGCAAAAACAGAAAAATAGCCGGATGTCGTGGCAGGCACCTGTAGCCCAGCTACTCAGGAGGCTGAGGCCAAAGAATCACCTAAGCCCAGGAGTTGGAGGTTGCTGTGGGCTGTGTGACGCCATGACACTCTACCGAGGGCGATAAAGTGAGACTCTGTCTCTACAAAAAAAAAAAAAAAAAAAGGATAAAATAAGCTCTTTTAAAACCAGAAATAAGGAGTGACCTCTGCCCTCATCGCTGAAGCCTAGTTCAGTGCAAACCCCACTTGGCCAGGTGCAGGAGTGGGAGGAGGTCGCACGGGCCTGGGGGAAGGACGAGCCCCAACTCCGAGACTGGGTGCCATCCGGGGCTGGTGACCTGGCCCTGATGCCAGCCCTTCCCCAACACGGATCTACAGCTGTGAGTGGATCCGTAGTGTCCCGGGACAGGGTTTGGTTTGCATATAAAGTGGAAAGTTTTAAAATTTAAATTTTGAATTTTAAAATTTTGTATTTCATTGTTAAATCATATCAATGCCTGCTACATGCACGGACACCTGTGAGGGCTGGGAAGAGCTCTTTGGTGTCTTTCTGGGGTTCAGGGTCCCTGGTGCTCACAGCAGAAGTGAGTGGGCAGAGGGTGGTCAGCCCGCAGCTGCACAGCGTCCAGGAGCACAGAGCGGAACCCGACGGCGGGGCCAGGCTGCATGTGCGGCCCCTCTGAGCCTCACTCCCCCTCTGTAAAATGGGTGCAGTGGCCGTCCTCACCCCACACGTTGTCGGGGCGTCTCTGAGATGAGGCAGGGAACGGCCCTGCTCGTCCCCAAAGCTGTAACTGCCACCTATTGCCTGGAATCATCATGTAACTTTTGCCATTGGGTTTTATATCTCTTTGGGGGCCAGTTAGGAAAACATGTCACTTCACAACTATAAAATTTTACAATCTACCAACTGTACAAATATTGATTGTCTATAATAAAGGGCCAGGCCTTTCCAAATGGCACGTAAAACCAAGGACTCAGTCAGTCATCCCGCACCCTGACGCTGGGCCCTCGTGACCACAGCGGCTCCTTGGGGCGGCTGCTCTGAGGTGGAAACGGGTGCTCGACCCAGGGTCTGCTGGGCCTGAGAGACACCCCAGCAAGGTGGGAGAGTCGTAGCACAGCTGGACGAAGTCACGGAGGCCCAGATGCTTCAAAGAAATGCCCAGAAATGTCCAGAATCCATGGCAGCTAAAGAATAAATGGCAGGAGATACGGAGAATTAAGTCGGTCAGCAGTGCACAGGAATCCAGTGTCCGCTGGTGGCCAGGCTCTGGGACCACCCAGCGCCCAGTGGAGGTCTGCGCCCTCAGGGAGCTGGGTCTCTCACTCCCGTCTTTATTCAGGTGTTGATTCTTGGGTTTATTCGTGCATACATTTATTTTGTCAGTATATTCATTTCATAAATGGCTCTTCAGCTCAGCTGCATGTCGGGCAGTGTAGGGAGCAGGGCAGGGCAGGGCCAACCCCAGGCATCACCCAGTCCCCATGTGACAGCACAATGTGGAGATGCATCACCTGACAGGCGCTGGTTGGTGCTACAAGGACAGACAGTGCAGGACAGACAGGTGGACCCCACCAACAATCCCGGGCTCTGTCTGCTATTATGCCTTTGAGTGCAGGGAGGGCCCCAGGGAGGGGGCGACCTCTGAGTAGAGATTTGAAAGAAATGAGGGGCTACACCTGGCTGCTGTCAAGGGAAGGGTGTTCTGGGCAGAGGGAACAGCGAGTGCCAACTCCCTGAGGTGAGAAGGTGGGGGGTCCACGTGAGGATCTGGAGGGGCGAAGTGGTTGCAAAAGTCCACCAGGCTCTGTCCAGACTCTCACTGAGCACCTGCCGGGATGAGGGCCATGGCTGGTCATTTCAGAAGCCAGGGGCCCATGTGGAGAGGAAAGACAATTTAGAGAGCAGCGACCTGGAGGCCTGTGTCACTGGGACACTGTCCGGCTGTGCTCTTGAGGTGCTGGACCTGGAGGCCCGTGTCACTGGGACACTGTCCGGCTGTGATCTCGAGGTGCTGGACATGCCTTGGACACGTGATGTCAGTGCAGCTCCTCCCAAATCTTACAAGTCGTGACTAAACCCAGCCCAGTCTGCAGAGGGAGTTGCTGAGGTTCAGACAGGTTGAGCTGGGATTCAGGACAGGAAGGGGGTACAGACGGAGAGGTCGGCCCCACCCGGGGCTGAGACGTCCTCTGCAGGGCGGGCCCTCTCGGCGTCTCAGCGTCCTTAGGGAGGTGAGGACGAGCGATGCCATCGTGGTGGGCTGTGCGTCAGTGTGTGCTGGGTGCTGAGTGCTTAGGACCACGCCTCCCACCTCAAAGGTGCTCACGTCTGGTTTCTGAGACAGAGGAGATCATTCTGGAACCACTGTCAGCGCTCTGGCACTCACAGGTGGGTTGGAGCTGCCTCTGGGGGGCTTGCATTTTGGGGACCCCCAGTAGTTGCTGGCAGGAGTTGTCTCAGCAGCCTCACCCCAAGGCTGGTCATGCTGATTTTCAGAAGTCACTCAGGATGGAAGAAATACATTAATTAGGTAAATTTTAATTTCTTTATATGTTCTCATGTGTTTATTTCTAATGTCATCTATAATCCATTAAGTGGTTGTTTTTCAAAATCCTTGTCATTTCATCTCATTCGCCCACTCCAAAGCTGGACAGAGCGGGGAGCTGTGGCCGGGCAGGCAGCTGAAACGCAAAAGAGGTCATGTGGCTTTAATTTACTTTCATGAATAGTAAATAAAGAGTAAGTAACCTTTCAAATCTTTGTTTATTTTTTGGACAAGTTTAAATTATAAAATGTGAGTTGATTGAAAATGATTTAAAGAGAATCGTTAAGTGACAGCTATGGATGTGGTAGAAATTGTTCCAGGAAAGACTGGGAATGGGGGCCTCTGTGGAGGGGACAGGGAGCCACTGATGGGCCAAGGCAGGAACTCTGATCCGAGATGAACACAGATGTGGGGGACACAGGGGTGCCCCAGGGCCCTGGGGTGGGGCAGGGAGAGAGCTCGGCCGGGACTGCAGAGCTGTGGTGCCGGTGGCTCCCGAGGGTCCTCGGCTCGCTCCTCCACCATCCCAGCGCCTCTGGGTGGACGGACAGTGCCCGCTGGAAACGCGTCTCTAATCTGTGTAATCAGCCCTCCCCAGCTGCCGATTGAAGCTTCACGGTTCACCACCATCTCCCTAAATAGGCCAAACTTTGATTTTATGTTCCCCTTGTTGAGAATCAGGTCAAGAAAGAGACTTGGGGATGAACTCTGAGCGATTCGCGTTATTAGTATGTAATTCTCATTGGCAATTATTCTCTGCCTTCAGCCATAAATCACGGACTCCCTTGTCTGGGCACACTTAGGACGCACCTCTGTGGTCCCAGAAGTGAGCTGAGTGCCAGCTGAGGAAGTGACAGCCTCTTTGTGACCCGGAGTGCCGGGGGGGGGGTGGTCAAGGAGGCCTCAGCTGGGCCTTGGACTTCAGGGCAGCATGGCCCTGCAGCATGACTTCATGGACACTTGGGCCTGTAAGGCGGGGATGTGGCAGTGAAACTGGTGTGTGTCTCCACAGGAGGCTGTGAGGGTCACAGCCGGACTGCCTGGGAAGACACCCACCAAGGAGCCGGCACCAGTGGGATGTGGCGGGGGGACAGAGAGTCAGGAAAGGTGGCGCCCTCTCTAGGCACCTCTGCACCTGGGTGCCTCTTTTGAGTGGGTTTTCCAGAGGTTTTCACGCAGCAGAGAGGGTTCTTTCCGTTTTATTAATAAACATGGTGCTTACTGTTTCCTAAATAAACATAACACTGTGAACGAATTGGGAAATGCAGAAAGGGACCCCCCAGAAGTGTGAAGGAGAAACACTAGTCAGAACCCTAATATCTCCCACAGAAGGGGGCCCTGCGGACAGCGGGCACATTCTCTGCCCAGACCTTGATGACAGGTCTGTGCAGGGGTGAGGATAGTAGTGGGACGGGCCGTGTCGTGCTGGGGGTGGACGGAGAGGACCCCGGTTCACAGAGGGTCATAGAGGTGAGGGGTGGGGTGGAAGGGCTGGGGAAAGGTTCTCAGGAGGTTCTCACCTGTAGGGGAAAGTGGGTCCACTGACGCTGGGGAGGGGAGGGTAGAAACGGTTAACACTCTTGCATTTAAGAACCGAGAAGAAAATGGACCAGAAGGGAGCAAGCCCCGGAGAGCACAGGCATGGTGGGGAGGCTGCGGCTCCTGGAGTTCCTGAGACTGGGCTTGGTGCCAACCTTGGCCTGCTCTCCGGAGCAGGGGTGGTAGCAGGAAGGGCGTAGCTAATATACAGATTACAACAGAAATCAAATCCTCAGCTGTAACTAAGCGGCTTACCTTATTTATAGTCAAATTATCCATATGTAATTTGGTTTATTGTATTTACTCCAAATATTTTTAAGCACCCTCTGATATTGTGCATGACCCTGGGCAGAGGAAACAGAATCGAGTGTGGGGGGGAGGGGCAGCATGCCCCACAGAACTGAAATGCTGGGAAAAAGGAGAGGCAAACAAATATGCAAATAAATACGTAAAACTCCACAATAGCAAATCCAATAATAGCACAAGACAAATGGGATTGGAAATTGACTGTCATCTCCTGCCCAGATTCCACTCTCAAATGGAAGTGGACTGAATTTCTCAGCCCCACGAAAGTGGAGGCATAGACAGGCCAGGTGGGAGAATGATTGGCAAACCGCACAGGAAGGGGCACAGAAGGGGACCCACATCCCCCCAGATTCTCTGGGCCTAATCTGCCTGGGTTGAGGCTAATCTATGCCCATTTGCCAGAATATTCCCAGGAAAGCTGCCCATCCCCTGCATGTGCCAGCTGAATAGCTGGACGTGGTTTAGATCTGTCAACTTGACTGTGCCAAGGGCTGCCCACTTATGTGGTCAGAAACTATCCGGATATTTCTGTGAGGGTGCTTTGGGTGAGGCCAGCATCTAACTTGGTAGGCTGAGGAAAGCAGACTGCCCCCTCCAAGGGTGAGCCCCTCCAGGCACAGCTGGGTGCGCTCAGGATGCCGGCCATAGACCGTGAGCCCCATCCACTCAGGTGAAGGCCGACCCTTCTCACCCGGCAGCAGGAACCTCCCACCTGACTACCTTCCAACCAAACCTTGGCATTGTTGTTTTTCCCAAACTCACACCAGATGGAAACAGTTCCTCCTCCCGGGTCCTGAGCCTGCCAGCTTCACACGGAAATGACACGCTCCCTCCTAGGTCACTCGCCAACGTACCCTGAGAGTCTTGGAAATTTCCTGACTTCATAAGTGTGTGAGCCGATTTTTTATAATAAATCTTATTATGAAAGATTTACACCCACACACACGCAGTCTATTGCTTTTGTTTCTCTGGGCAGCCCCGACTAAAACAGCAGAGTCACCCCCACTGATATTTCAGCCACAACCAACAGGCACCCCTGAGTGGGGTCTGGCGGGGTGTGAGTCCTGCAGTTGGCTTCCCGGACCACGGCTGGCTGCCCGTCCAGGCTCAGCACCTCCTGCTGTCCTCACAACTGCCATTACTGGGTTCGTGGCTTAACCACACACAGTCTGTCCGGCAGTGATAGTTACCATGGGGGACACACAGCCGACAGCCCGGCTCAGCCTCACTGCTGAGAAGTGACATTTTCTTTCACATTTCCCCCATCCCTACATGCAATGCTTTATTTACATAATTTATTTTCATCATGGTGAAGATCTAGTTTCATTTTTAAAGTGTAATTTATAACATAATTCAATTATAATTCCACATGCTATAAAAAAAATCAACCTTCGGAGCGTGTCATTTGGTCGGTGTGAGTATACTCACAGAGTTGTGCTCCGTCGCCACTGTCTAATTTCACAACATTTTTATCCCCATGTAAAGAAATCCTGCGTGGGGAGGCCGCCGTCCCCTCCTTTCGACTCCTGGGGAGCACTCATCTCTCATCTACTTTCTGTGTCGATGGATCAGCCTCTTCCAGACATTTTATGGAAGCAGAGTCACACGACTTGTGATGTTTTTTCACAGGCTTTTTTTCAGGTTCACTCACATCAGAGCATTACAGCAAGTGTTGACACTTTATTCCTTTCCTATGGACAGAGAATAAGGCATTAGCCTTACTTTGAAGTTCTCCCCTGACCTTCTGGTGACCACAGTGAGACGCAGCAGTGAGGTCTGTTTCTAGGAGGAGATCGTGAACTTGAGTGTCAGACCTCACACCACGGCAGCTCAGATGGTCACTGTTCTGAAGGGTGGACTAGATGCTGGCGTCAGTGCACAGTGTCCCAAGGAGAGTACCTGGAAGGTGACCGGAGAGACATTCGGCGGTGAGGCGGGCAGCACTTTTTCCTAAGATGAGCTCGACAATTTAATTGTCTGGCCTTGTACCACATTTATCTACCTGTGACCCAGGTGACAGACATTTGATTCTTTCCATCTCTTTCAGATATGATGAATAATGCTGTTGTGATTATTCACATACCAGTTTTTGCGTGTGAATCTGTATTTTGGGTTTTTTCCTTTTGTTAAGTCATATACACATAGATCATGAATGCATTTATGCATTTGTGGGGTACGGTGGGACCACACCTATGGAGCATATTGCAAGGGTCCAAGGCAAATCTATCAAGCCCAGAACATAAATGAATCTGTGTTTTCTTTCTGTTTTGTTTTTTAGCAAGGCCCGTCCCTTCAGAATTGTGTGAACATAGACATTTTCATTTCTCTAGGGTATTTACCCAGGAGTGGAATTGCCAGGTCATGTAGTAACTCCCTGTTTTGTTTGGCTATTTTGAGAAATAGCCAACCTCTTTCCTAAAGCGATTTCCCCATCTTAAAAATCCCACCGGCAATATATAAGAATTTTGATTTCTTCACATCCTTGCCCACACTTGGCATTTGTTTGTCCTTTCTTAAATTATTATTTTGGCCAAGCCAGTGCATGTGAGGTGTGATCTCATCCTGGTTAGGACCTGCATTTCTCTAATGAAGACCAACGATGCTGAACTTCTTTCCTGCCGCTAACCACCGTTCATTTGCATATCTTCTGTGAAAAAACTTTCGTAGAGAAATCTTTAGCTCATTTTTAAATGGGTTTGTTTATAATTTCGTCATTCAGTTGTAAGAATCACATATAACATCTGAACATGAGTCAGCTATTTGGTTTGCAAGCATTTTCTCCCCTTCTGCACGTCGTCTTTTTACTTACCAGACGGCACCTTTTGAACCATGAGAGTTTTTAATGTTAATGAAACTCAACTTGGTGTGATAGCTAAGAAACAATGGCCCCATCAAGATCCCAAAGTTTTAGTCCTATGTTTTAGCTCTGATAAGAGCCAATAGCCTTACAAGAGTCATGGTCTGGGATCTATTTTGAATCGGTGTTTGTGTATGGTGTGAGGTAGAGAGTTCAACATCATTCTCCAGCCTGCGGATGGCAGGTGCTCTGGCATCAGTTATTGAAAAGATTGTGATTCTCCCTAGTGAACTCCACACACTTGTCCAAACTCAAATCGGAGTGTCTATAGATCTCATTGACCTCTATGTCTGTCCTGCTGGGCCTGCACTGTGTTGGTTACCCTACTATTGTAGTATGTTGAAAATTGGAGAAATGTAAGTCGTCCAACTTCTTTCTTCTTTTTCAGGACTGTTCTGTTTTATACTCTTGCATATTCATAGGAATTTTAGGATTATCTTGTAAATTTCTACAAAAAGGCATTTGGGCTTTGGATAGGGGTTATTTTAAACCTCTATATCAAGTCGGGGAGTGTTGCCATCTTAGCAATATTAAAGCTTACGGTCCACAACCTTGGGATATTTTTCCATTTATGTCAGTCTTCCTTAAGCTTTCTGAACAATGTCTGTGGTTCCCAGTATGCAGGTTTTGTGCTTTTTTTGTTAAATGTATTCTTCAGGGCTTTATTCATTCTGATGCTATTGTAAACGGACTTGATCAGTAAAATTTTATTTTATTTCAAGTATATAGAAAGATGATTTACGTTTGTGTGTTTACCATCTGCCCCGCAGCCCTGCTGAGCTTGGTTTATTAGTTTTGTTATGTGGGGTCTGTAGGATTTTGTATATGCAAGATCGAGTCATCTGGGAATAGAGGTGGTTTTGCTTCTTCCATTCTGATCCGGATAGTTTAATTGCTTTGTGTCACCTACTGGTTATGATCGGATCCGCTGGTAAAATGTCAGATAGGAGCAGACACCACTGTCTCTCTCCCACCCTTGATGGGAAAGGAGTGTTTCTGCATTAAGAGCGATGTTAGCTGTGGGTTTTTGTACATGTCGTTTATCAGGATGAGGAAATTTCCTTCTTCTCAGAGTGTCTTCAATGTTTTTATCATGAAAATGTACTGGCATTTGTTAAATGCTTTTTCTTTATCTACTGAGACGTCATTTGTTCTGTCCTTTTTTCCCTACTGATACGGTTTATCATATTGATTGATTTTCAGATGTTTCATCAGCATTGAAACCCCACTTGGTCATGGTACACGATCTTTTTCATGTATTGCTGGATTAGGTTTGCTAGAATTTCACTGGAGATTTTCGCCCCTTTAACCCTCGGGATTTGGTCCACAGTTTTCTTTTCCCGGGACGTCTGTGTCTGGATTATTACAATGGTCAGCGTGAAGTCTCTGACTTGTAAGCCCGGTGTTGGGCCCTGTGGGGACAGTTGCTGTCCCCCACTGTTTCCCGGGGGTTGACCATACTTCCTGTTTCTTTGTGCGTCTCACAACCCTTTGCTAAAAACGATACATTCTAAATGATACAGCAATGCTGGAAGCCAGATTTCCCTCCGCGTCTGTCTAGTGACTCCAACTTTTCTGTGCTGTTTTTTATTCTCTGTTGTGTGCGACCAGGGGGCTCTGCCTGGTTATTTCCCTGTCGGCTCAGCCTGGACACAGATTTCCAGACGTGCCTCCTCCATCTGTCCCCTGCCTTTGCCTCATGCTTGGACAGAGCCTCAAGGTCAGTCAAGGTGAGACACTAGGCTTCTGAATGTGGGCCCAGGCCTGCACACATGTGTGGGCTACCGGGTCCCCAGGGACATTACACAATTTTCAACACCACCTTTGGACATCTCAGCTCCCCTCCAATTTTCCTTCAGCTGTCTCCTATTCCTTACCCTGGTACCCCTGATTCAGGGATACCCAACAAGGGGGGCGGCTATTTCTGAAAGTGAACTGGGTATGTGGCTCGTCCACCCACAGTGAGCTCCAGGTCAGGTGAGATGGGGACAAGGCCTTTGGCTATCTCTGGTTAACTGCCCGGCAGGTTAAATCAGGCAAGTTCTCTGGGTTCCGAGCTCTCTGGATTCTCGAGGCTGCTGGGTGCTGGTCCACCCCTGCCACGGTTCTGAGCCTGCTTATTTTACCTCCTGTGGCCACTTGACTGGGCCACTGGTCAGCTGGCTGTTGATCAAGCATCATCCGGGGTGTCTCTGGGAGGACAGCCCTGGGTGAGACCCACATCGGCTCAGTGGCCTGAGGGAAGCAGATGCCGTCCCCACTGTGGGGGCTCAGAAAGGTGAGGAAAAGGGCAGCCCTCCTGCCTGGCTGCCGGCCTCGTCTTTTCCTACATTTGGAAAAACTTCACTTTTTTGCGTCTTGAGCTTGTGGCTTTCAGACTAGAACACACACCATGGACTCTCCTGGGTCTTCAGTTCATCAACTGCACATCTCTGGACTTGTCAGCTTGATCCTATTCCTTACATCAATCGTGAGAGTGTAAGGCATTAGCTCGTGTGGGTAAGTCGTGTATGTGTTATTTATGAGGAGAGACATTATAACTACACACATAATTGCATATACACACACACGCATATATCCTCTTGTTTCTTTTCTCTTGAAAACACGGATCAAGGCACCCTGACTGTGTGGCTGGTGACCTTTTAAGGCTACCATGAAGGTGGGGAGAGGGAGATGAAAATGGTGCCAGAGGGAACGTCCCAAAGCTCACTGTGATTCCTGAGATTCAGCCATTTTACCTGAAAAAAAAAAAAAAGAAAGAAACAAAATAACCCCCCCCACCCCACTTTTTGGGTTGTTGCAAGGCTTTGTTTAATTTATGGACTCTGGAAAGGCTGGAGTTGTTTGAGATGTGTTTACGGTTTCCCCTTGTTTTGTGGTGGCCGTAGGCACACTGGGCTGGAAGTGTGTCTCTGTGGCTCCGGTCACGTACCCTGCCATGCCTCAGCATTTTCCCGACTGTCTTGTGGGAGAACGTGCAGGGGACATTCTGCCTCAGAGGGATCAAGGCAGAAGCCAAATGTAGGTCACATGGGCAGAGAGAACTTGGGAGCAGCCTCGTTTGGTAAGGAAGTGGATTATCCAGGAACATGGTGGCTCGGCCTCTGACAAAGAACCCCACTGGCACCTGGCTGGTGTCTGGGGCAGGATGAGGGGGAGCCTGCAGGAGAGCCTCTGGTGAAGACGCCCCTCCACTGAAGAGGGAGGGTCTGTGGAGCCCTGAGCCTGGGGTGTGGGAGCTGCTACGGGAGAGCTGGACATGAGCTGCAGAGGCCGTGCAGGCAGGGCAGATGAAGGGCCAGATCTGGGAGCTGTGCAGAGAGTTTGGGGCGCTCCCTGAGACCCAACAGGGCTGAAGTTGGGACTGCTCAAGATTTAGGGCTAAAGGGATGAGCCCCATAGCAGTCATGTGGCGTGGAGCACCCTGAAAGGGTGCTGAGGGGGCGGTGGAGGTGCCATAAACATGGCAGGCACGGGCCTCGCTGTCGGGTCTCAGGGATGTTTCTGAGGAGGAATGTCCAGCGTCCAGTGAGTCTCCCAAGTAGGCAGACACTGCAGGCACAACTCTTAAATTTTCCTCTGTTTTTCTTGGAATCAAGGGTTGCCTCAACTTACCTATTCCTAATCTTTGCAGAGCGCCCACTCTCTGTTCTAGATGCCTGAAAGAGTCTTAAAGAAAACAGACCCTGCCGGAACCCTGGGGAGAGACAAACGAAGGTGGACGGGCTGCCGGGGCTTTCTGGAGGCAGAGGAGGAGAGAGAGCCTGGGGACTGCTCTGTGGGGGTGGGAAGTAGGAGGGCAAAGGGACAGCTAGCGAGGGTGTGTGTGCCGGGATCCCCCAGTGTGGCCCAGCAGGGTGCTGCATGGGCGAGGGCTCCATCCCACACCTCCCCCAGTCAGGCCAGGCCCTACCCAGGGCCCTACCCAGGGGACGTACCACACAGCTGCGGTTTCAGAAGGTCAGCGCAGCCGCCATGTGGAGGGTGGACTTTAGGGTGAGTGCAGGAGGACACCGAAGCCTCTGGCACTGCAGCAGAGCAGCTATTGACACAGCCTATTGGCAGAACTGGACGGCCGACTGCGGGCACCCCTGCGTGAGGCCCCTCCTGTTGATTTCCGTGAACTGGCTCGTGCAGCCCTGGGGAGACTCCACAGAGTCGGCGCCCCTATCCTTGTTGTGGGGAGGGGCTGAGTCGCCGATTTCTCAACCCCGCCATAGAGAGACACGGCCTCCTGCAGGTGGAGGGTGGGAGGTCGGCATCCTCAACTTGGCTCCTTCTCCCGTGGGTGCATTTGCTCCACTCTGACACCCTGAGTCCCCTGCGGGGCCACACTGGGGAAGGTGTGGGTAGGGGCCCTCTCCCCATGCAGCACTGGGCCGGGCCACAGTGGGGGAGGAGCAGGACGGGGCCCTTCCCCATGCAGCCTACACTGACGGGATGCCCCCATCTCTCATTTTTGGTTCGATGGCTGGCCTGGGTCTGGATGAAGTGGGTATGAGACTGGGAGATTTGACTTCTGGGACTTTTCATGGCACTCAGAGGGGAGGTGTCCCATGTGCAAAGCTGTTGTCTGCAGGAGCCGCAATAGGAGCCCCCCAGAACAAGCTGGGGACCTGGTCTGGGGGTAGCTGAGGCCCTGCATGGAGAGTCCTCTCATGTGAACTGCCACTTCTGCTCTGGGCTCCAGGGGTCAGATTGGAGCTGCTGTCAGCACTTCAACTGGTGAAGCTCCCCGTCCCCTTCCCGGCACAGGCATGGAGGGGGCTGGAGAAACACGTGTTTGTGTCCTTGAACCACACAGACTGGGCACAGAAGGGGAGACAGGAAACACCTTCCCGGGGCAGCTGGGGGAGAGGCCGCCTCCCGGCCACTGACTGCCTGGAGCCGGCAGCCTCTCCCCACACGCCTCGGTGCTCACGGAGGGATCAGGACACGGCCACACAAGTTAGGGTCCAGCTGTCCCCTCTGGGCTCCAGCCCCAGTGACACCCCCGGTGGCTGACTGCCCTTGTCTGAGCAGTGGAGGAACAGGGTGGTGCCACCTCCCTCCTGGACAGCTCAAAGCCATCTCCACCCTGTCCCCACTACTGGGCTGACCTACATAGGAAAGGTGAACTCTACTCAGCCTTGGTCAGAGTGGATCCCTCTCTCAGGGACTGTCTGGCCAGGCCCTACCCAGCCTCACAGCTCCTGGAAGGCTGTGGAGAGGACAGAGGAGCCCAGATCTCACCACCCAGGGGAGCCCAGGAGCCGAGTGATACCCCAGGTCACGGGCGACTTCCGGGAATCCTAAGATGACTGTGGACTCTGGAGGACCCAAACCCCACCCCTAGCTCAATGCTTTCCCTCCAGAATCCTCATTCATGCTTTGTCCCTTCACCTACTCAAGAGAGAGGGACACAGGACCCACCACTCAGGCTCTCCAGACACACCGAGTCTGCCTGGTCAGAGCTTCTAGTCCAGCAGGAAAACCAGCTGGACCTGATGGTCACGGGAGGGCGTGCCACATCACCACAGTGCTGCCCACCGTGCCCTTGAGGAGGAGACGCTGACCGGGGGCCGGCCTGGGGGCTCGGCCTGCCAGATGCTCCTCAATGTCCACCTGCCTCAGTGGCTCAGGACTCCTACAAAGAGCCAGCTGGTCTCCATTTTCCCCAGAGAAGCTGTGTGTGCCACCAGCATGGCAGCGTGGTTTGGGAGGGTCTGTCAATCCTGGGAGCCCTGGACTGCAGAGTCCCGGTTCACTGTGCTGCCCCAGCACAGGGCTGACCCTCAGAGCTGCTCCTCACCCATGGGAAGAGAAGGGTACTGGGTTCACATCCTTCAAATTGTGTGGTGATCCAGGCTGTGTGTGTGTGCACATGAGTACGTGGGTGTGTGCACGGGAATGTGTGTGCCTGTGAGGGCGTGCACGTGTGTGGGTGTGTGCCCGTGAGGGTGTGCATGTGAATGTGTGTGCCTGTGAGGGTGTGCATGTGAGGGTGTGCACATGAGTATGTGGGTGTCTGCACGTGAATGTGTGTGCACGTGTGTGGGTGTGTGCATGTGAGGGTGTGCCCATGAGTATGTGGGTGTGTGCACGGGAATGTGTGTGTGCCTGTGAGGGTGTGCACGTGTGTGGGTTTGTGCATGTGAGTGTGTGAGTGTGCGTATACTGAGTGTGAGGGTGTGTGCATGTGTGCAGGTGTGTGCACATGAATGTGTGTGTGCATGTGAGGGTGTGCACACATGAGTGTGTGAGTGTGCATACACTGAGTGTGAGGGTGTATGCATGTGTGTGGGTGTGTGCATGTGTGCAGGTGTGTACATGCACATAAGTGCCCCCCCAGAGTGGACACCTGCAGGAGAAGGGCATCTGGGACTCTGCTCCTGCCGCAGCCCCAGAGGCAGTGATGGGCATGGTCTGAAAGGCAGGAAGGAGGCGGGTGACAGAGGCTTCGTGGACACAGGAGTAGGAAACAAACACAAGGCTCCCAGCCGCCAGGTCCCAGGATTTGGGAGCCTTGGCCTTATAAAACACCAGTGTCCCTTCCAGACGGCCCCACATGACCCCTTTCCTGTCCCTCTCTTGGCACCCTTCAGCCCACTCCCCATTCCAACCTTTCCTGTCCCCTTGGCTTGAAGCCCAGCCCTGGCCCAGCAGGGCTGTGTCCATCTGCTTGCCACCTCTCTCCCTGCTGTCCCTGCCCCGGCTGGCCCCTCCAGGGGGTGGTTTGTTTCTCTCCCTGCTCATCTGCCTCTTTCCCCACTAAGCCTGCTGTCAACAAGGGCCAGGCCTTGGCTTTCCAGCCCCCAGCCCCCACCCCTGAGCTGCCAGCACTTAGCAGCTTGCTCTGCACAGCCCGGCAGAGATCAATACTCCTTGAATACAGGAGTGAACACAGGCTGTGGATGAGTCTTCTGTCCCCAGTACTGCGCTGTACAGGGTGGGGAGCGCACGTTTTTGGCTTTGGGGACCTTGCAGTGTCCACCCTGCCTCCTGTAGGCACCTGCCGCTGTGAGGGTGGCAGCACCGAGCTGCTGGGGGACATTATTCACAGACACTGAAATGCGAGTTCCCTGTCATTGTCATATGCCATGAAATAGTTTGCTTAATTCTTTTGCACCCACGTAAAAACGCTAAAAGAAAAAATCAGCTTTAACTCACAGGTCATACAAAAACAGGCATCAGCCAAATTGGCCACACCAGCCATGGTGTGCTGACCCTGCCCCAAGAGAGGCACAGGGCGCTGGCCCACAGATCTGCTAGTGTTGACTGAGTGACGGCCACGAGCTCCAGCTGACCCATGGAGAGGATGAGGCAGGGATGGATAAGGGGCGCAGCCTCCACCCACAGTCCCGTGCCCTGCCCTGCAGGTTTGCAGCCACGGCAGGGTGTCTGGAAGGCCCAGGAGCCCAGTGAAGCCAACGAGGAGCAGCCCTGGGCCTGCGGGACACATCGGGATGCTCCTTGGAAGGCCAGAACTAGAGCTGAGACTGGGTGTTCCCAGCTGATGAGGCAGGGAAGGAGCACCACTGGCGAAAGGGTGACAAGGACTAAGCAGAGCATGGTACCAAGGGCGGCGACAGACCTCAGGTGTCTACAGGAGCACCGAGAGGATGGCCATCCAACCCTAAGATGTCCGGCAGATGCCACCACCCAGGCCACAGGTGCTGTGGGGGACACTGTGCAGAGGCCCCACTCTGTAACTCTGGGCCAGATGGAGGACCTTGGACAAGAGGCTGCAGCTGACAGGTAGCAGCAGAGTTGCCAGCACCGTGGGGCCCAAGTGTATTGATTCTCAGATCGATGTCAAGTCGGAGAGAGGTCTCCAGCGGGGCGCCCCGTCTGCGCCCTGTGCTGGTCCAACGCTGCTATCGGTGACTTGATAAAGGCCGACGGGCCTGCTTGTCAAATTTGCAGATCAAAGCGCAGAGGGGAGGCTAATGGGGTGGAGGAAATAGTCCAGACACAAAAGCCTCTTGACAGGCTGCAACAGTGGACTGGGGGAGCAGGGTGGAATTCAGCAGGGTTGAAAGTGAAGGTCCCGCTCACATGCTGGCTTAAAACAAAACTCGGCCGTGAGCTGTGAGCCAGGGAGACGGTTTGCCTCTTTTGAGTGAAGACACACAGGCTCAGACTTGAGCCGGGGTCATCAGCATGCTGTTCCCACAGGGGACTCCAGTCCTCCACCGAAGGGCCAGCCCAGGAAAGGGTGGGGTGCATCCACCACCTGCACGATCACAGCTATGTCCAGTGTCATACCCCCTCCAATGGGCCCTGACCATGAGGAGCATGTCCAGGGCACAGTGACAGTGACCAGCATGGCAAGCATGCTGGAAACAGGAGACACACGGGTGACACAAGTCGCGCAGAGGACGCAGGCTCCTGGCAGGTGCAGGGCAGTCTCCACCCCTCCCCATGCCTCTCCTGGCAAAGGGGCAGTTCCAGAGCCACTGGGTGGAGCCACAGTGAGGCAGACTTTTGGCTGAATTTGAGCACAGCTTTGCTGACAAGAGCTGTTAACTGGGAATCAAGTGGCCTCCCAGGGAGGTGAGCCACGAGGCTGGCAGTGACGGCAGAGGCTGGGCCACCATCTGTCAGACTCCCTGGGGAACCCTCCCTGGCAGATGGAGCCTCCATGAGCCCTGGCCCACACCTTCCTGTCGCAGACGGAAGGCGGACGCCCAAGGGGGCCGGAAGTGCCCAGAACCTCCCATGCTGTCAGTGGCCAGCAGGGCCCTGGCCTGGCCCCAGGCTCGCTGAGATCTTTGGAATCGCGCTTCTGCGATTCTTCACTTAAAGCCAAAACGTGCAAAATGTGTGTGTAGAGGGAGCGGGGGTGTCAGGTCTGGGGGAGAAACAAAGCACACGCTTCTCCCTTCCTCTCTCCTCTATGATCCAAAGGAGAAACAGTAGCCATGAGCCCAGAACATGGGGAGTAGGCAAGTCAGACTGAGGACGTGTGTCCAAATAAATGGGACATCTGGGAAAAGGCAGGTAGGGTCCCCTTTCCAGGGGCAGAACTGAAGCCTGGCATAGACTTAGCCCTCCCCTCCCCTCCTTTCTCTTTTCTCCCCTTCTCTGCTCCCCTCCTCGCCCCCTCCCTCGTCTTTCCTCTCCTTTGCCCTCCCCTCTCCTCCCCTGCACTCCTCTCCCTCTGTTCCTAGCCCTCCCTCCCCACCCTCCCCTGGGGTGAAGGTGAGCAGAGCTGCAGGAAACCAACGTTGCCAACCTAGAGTCTGGGACGTCCCACAGCAGCCCCGAGACACAACCAGGGTGCACATGTTAGAAAATCCAGCAGCTGGATGGGCTCAGGGCCTGACGCCTGCGCTCTGGGAGGCCAAGGTGGGTGGATCCCTTGAGCTCAGGAGTTGGAGACCAGCCAGGCAAGAGAGAGTCTTTACTAAAAATTAGAAAAACTAGCCAGGTGTTGTGGTGGGCACCTGTAATTCCAGCTACTGGGGAGGCTGAGGCAGGAGGATCATCCAAGCCCAGGAGTCTGAGGTTGCTGTGAGCTATGATGATACTACAGCACTCTGCCCAGGGCAACTCTGTCTCAGAAAGAAAACTCAAAATCTGCACAAGAGATTGCAGAAGAGAAGGAGGGAGGAGGGGGGAAGAGGAAGGAGGCGCTGGGACCCAGAGTACCCTGAGTTACGTGGAGAGAGACTGGGGTCGCCCTAAAGAAGAAGATTAGTATTTTCAAGCCCATATGTCAGCTCTGGGAAGGGAGGTGTTGGGAGGGAGGGTGACACAGTGGGACACTGCCCTGCTAGAGGGAAGAGAGGCCAGAGGAAGGTCTGGCTGTCAGGGAAGTACTTTAATGACCCCAAATCTGGACAGAGTCTCCGTAGCAGAGCTGCTCCTGTAAAGAGGGAACTTCTCTGGGCTTGTGAGCCCTGGGTGAGCAGCCTTCTCCTCGGGTCCAGCCACGGACAGTTCTCAGTTGCCTGGGGGCACAGACCTCCTAGAATCGAGCTTCTCTGGGGCCAGCTGTGGTGATGTGTCCCAGTCTGCATGGTGGGGGCCCTGAAACTGGACAGACTGCCCACAAGGTGCCACAGAGCTGTGCCCTTCTGGGAGGAGGGAGCCTCGGGCAGGTGCTGCAGCTGCCGGAGGAAGACCTTGCTCCAGCTTGGACCTTCCATGGCCAGCACAGAGCCAGAGCTGGGCTGTCATCTAGACAGACAGATTCAATTTCCATTTTTTCTCTGGAAACGTACTAATTGGAAGGGCTCTCGCTGTTCTGGGGAAGGCGTGATTCATCTCGTCCCTACGAATGGCCTTCTGGATGCTCAGGGCAGCCAGGCTGGGCAGTCGGCTCAGGACACACTCTGCCCAGCTGCAGAAAGCCCTGTAGTTTGGCTCAGGCGTGTCCCTTAGGGCTGGTGGTGGAGCACCCCACAGGTGCAGAGCTGAGCTGGCTGGTGTTGACTCCAGCAGACACACCCCGAGAACGCCTTCCCCCAGGTCTCTTGGGGGTCTCTGCTCTGTGCCACAGCAGTCCTGTAGCTACATGGGAGGGCCAGCACACCCCCGTCATGGGGCTAGCTGTCTTCATCTACGGACAGAGATGGTGGCCTTAGGATGGCAACCTGTGCGTCCACACAAGTGGCTGGGGGCCTGTGCTGCACCATCCCTGGGCCGTGGTAACAGTGGCTTGGCCCCCCAGGTCCTTTGCTTACCTTCACCTGAGCAGAATTCAGTGATGGAGTGGGGTGCTGGGCCCCCCAGCCCCATAAGGGCATTAGTGACAGGTGCCGAGGGAGACCCCAGACAGAGCAGGCTGTGGAGAGGCATCCTGGGGCCGTGCCCAGCAGCTGGGAGATGCAGGAGCCCTGGGAAGTGCCCTGTGGGGCAGGTTAGGAGCTGGTCTCTAGAAGCCACCACCTGACTTAGGTCCTGCTGGACCTCCTATGAGCTGGGGAAGCTTCTTGCCCTTTCCGAGCTTCCATTTTCCCATTTTTCAAGTGGGGACCATGACATCACGTACCTCATGCAGCTGCTCTGAGGATTAAGTGATTTAATATGTGAAAAGCGCTCTCAGCAGTTTTGAGCCTGGAGAATGTGCAATGGAAGTGTGAGCTATTTCTCACGTTGTTCGCATTTTAAGCAAATTAGATAAAGACAAACTACTCATTTACTTGATTATCCAAACCAGCTGATAGTGTTTACCTTAGCATGGATTTTTTTCAGGTCTTTTTTAATCATAAAAGATGTAACACTTGATTTAAAAACATGCAGAAAATACAGAAACGCACACTCTCTTGCTGCACACACACTCCTGGAAGTAATTATTGTTAGCATGTAGGGATGCGCCTTTTCTGCTGTTCACATATTAACCCATGCACGCACACACACTTGCCTAAAAAAATAAAGTGGTATCGAAACAGAACCATTATATGCTTTGGGTTTCATTTCCTGCTGCAGCCAGCCTACCCACAGGCCGTTTTGCAAATACAGCCCCGCTCTTCTCTCTCACAGCCACGTAATACCACGTCCACATTCAGCCATTTTCGTAATCCATTTTTCTTTTTTTGTTAAAAACAGCATTGACATGAACTCGCTTATGCATTAACCTCTGAGTACTTTGTGTTTCCATGGGATGGAGTCTTCAAAGGGAGACATCTTACATTAGATGTTGACACGTGCCACCAAACTGCTCTCCAGAAAATATTTTCCAGTAAGTCCTGTCACCAAAAAAATGAAAGACTGCCCAACACCCCACATCTCTTTTAATATTATCAATATTTTAGTTAAGATTAAAATCGTATTTTGTTATTCAATTTGCATGGGTTTGTTAATGCTGAGGTTGAATTAGTGAGTTTTTGTTCCCAAGTGACTTAAAAGGCAACAAAGATGTGCCCCGTCCTCACACGTGAGACCAGAAGTTTGAATGTGGTCACCGGGTGAAGTTGCTGTTTGCAGCAGCTCCTTCAGGGGGTGCTTTGCTGGGGGCTCTGGACCTCAGCAAGGCACCCAGCCCCATGGCCTAGGCCTGGTGCGCGTAGCAATTGCACTCTGTGGGGTCTGCGGTGCAGTAACTTACAGAGTCAGTGATTCTCCCCGAGCTCTTCTCCAGTCACGGGAAGGAAGCAGGTCTCATGAGAGCCCTTGGAGTTGGCCCTTTCTGGAGTCTATCACTCACGGCGTCCTCAACGCCTTTTCAGCTGAGGGTCTTCTAATAGCTCTGCAGCTCTGCTCAAGTGTGACCTCTCCCAGGAGCCCTTCCCGGCCCTCCCAGAGTGCAGGGGCCCGCCCTGCTACTGGCCTTTTTGCCCTATCGTGAATGTCACCAGTGCCTTTCCACAACAGGTTTCCCTGAAGACTGACCACCCATCTTCACTCCCCAGTGCTCAGCCAGGATGGGGACATGGAAGGGTGTGTCGAATGGTGGGGGGTCTCATGCTGCCATAGCTGCGGGTCAGTGGGAGAGCCCTTCCCAGACACATGGGAACTCACTGGGAAGACGTCGGAGGCCCCTGTCCCGGGGCTCTGGGACACTCCTGGCCTGTAGCCCTGACTTACGTGAAATCCCACAGGGACATTGGACACAGAGGAAGAAGCCAGGGTGGGGTGGGCTCCGGGGGCAGAAGACGCATCCCTCTGACTGAGGTCCTACCCAATCAGCACATGGGGGTCTCAGCAGATGTGTGAGTTGGGACCCAGGAGCACAGTCCATAGCTCCAGGCAGGACGGGGGTGACTGCTCCACGGTAGGCTGGCGTCTGGCCCTGTGGCTGGATGGCCCTTCCCACAGCCCGAGGGGCGTGGCCTTCTCTTACCTTTCCAGTCTTGGGAGGAGAGAACTGGAACTCCCCACCCATCTTCCCTGTGTAAGTAAATGTGGGTGAAATACTGCAGTGCAGCGGGCGGGTCGGGAGATGCAGGCGAGATGGGTCCACGGCTGCGTCGTCCTCCAACCTTGGGGAGACTCTTGGGCCTGGTTTGTCTTCTGGGTCATCCCCCTGTCTGGCATGCTGGCTGCTCACTGGGGGACAGATCCTCCCCTGTCGGGCCCAGTCCCCAAAGCAGGCTCCACGCCCAGGCCAGGACACACTGGGGTCCCCTGAAGACATGTGGGATGTCTCCAGCCCACAGGAGAAGCTAGCAGAGGGGCCCCGCCAGCCCCCATCCCGCCTCCCCCACAGCAACCCCTCTGAGAGCCTTGCACAGCCCAGAGAGCTAAAGGACGGGCTCTCTCCAGGTCCCAGAGTCCCACCCCGCATAGTGTGGGCCTGCATTTGTATTTGTATTGAACAGAGAACATTCCATGGGGGGAATGCCCCTTTTGAGTGTGGCTTGCTAGTCTTACCTGCTTGTGGCACAGCCGAGTCTGGACCTCTGGGCTGTACCCTCAGGATAGAACCTTTTGCTAGATCAAGCAGGAATTTGGCCTCACAGCATCCCCTCACCCCGCAGGTTCCAGCCCCCAGTGGGCGAGCTGTGCTCTCGGGGGGACAGGACTCTACCCAACACGCCCTCTTCTTCCTCCAGATTCCTTCCCCTAGGCCACGCTGCAGAGGGGACTTTGTCCCCAGACTCAGAGCAGAAAGGACCTTCAGATAACGCCAGGGAGAGTGAGTGCCTCTTTCTCATTGACCAGGACGTGAGGTCTCCACTCTCATTCTTACTGTGGCGGTTATTATATTTCCAGAAGGAAAGTCAGCTCTGCGTGACCTCTGGGTCCTAGAATGAAGTCTCTGTGTCTGGGTCCTTTGAGTTTGTTTAAGCTTCAAATGAACCCACGGGTGGTCCTAGGAAGGACTGATCCCCAGCCACGAGTGACGCGGGGTCTCCTGTCCAAAACATGCAGGTTCATCTGACCCAAGTCCTTGTCAGCTGCTAGTGGTTTCAGGGCAGTGTCAAATTTACTTGACCCCCAAGGAGAAAGTTGCGGTGTTATGTAGCTGGCGAGGGCTGCACTGTGGCGGGTTTGAGTCCCGGATCCGTCATATGCTGTGATAATGACTTCAGACAACGGATCACGTTCACTCGGCCATATCCAAATGTCCTCAGTTCTCTCAAAAGTGCCTTTTATGTTCGCTTTGTCTGAATTAAGATCAGTTGACACTTGCAATTGGTTGCTGTGTCTCCTGGGTTCCCTTTAATCTGCGACAGTCTGCCCTTTCTTTTTCTTTGGACAGAGGCGTTTTAAACTTATTATCCATGTATCAGCTCATTTTACGTTAGAATTCCTCAGTTTGGCTGATCACTTTTGCTTTGTGCTATATCTGCCAATTTCCAATCAATGGGCATCAGTTCTGAAGAGGCTGTGGTTCAGTTTTGGGGGTGTATGCACTTTTTTCCCACCCCGCTGGGGGGCATGCTGGAAAATTCTGAATAAGCCCTTCACAGCTGTGTCACCCGGTGGGTGTGGTCAGACTGGCCATCCCTTTAAGCTCATCCACCAGCTCCTGTGACCACCGTCTCCTGGGCCCACCAGCTCATTGGTGGGTGCAAAATGATGGTTTTGTAACTTTATCATCCTTTCTGAACCTATAAGCTGATATACATCTATAAAAAGCCTTATTAATCAACTATTTAGCAACCGTGAAATATACTTTGTACAGAAAAGCAAAGTGCATTTTAAATTCTTCCCTCCCTTTAAGTTTCAGAAGTAGGAGTGGTTATCTTAGCAACTTCCAGTGAAGACTGAGCCTGTTTTATTTTGAGTGTGCCTGTGAAACTGTAAATGCCTTTCAATTGTCTCCTCTGCCCCGTGTCCTGTGGACGCCACCCCCGTGTCTGGGTGAACTTTGTGGGTTCACGGTACAAGCTCCCCAGGCTTGTCCCGATTGGTTCCTGCCTCAGCACCGGACTTGCCATTTTTCTGCAAAGTCATGATTCTTCTCAGTGGAACATTATTTATAGAACATGATCCCAACAGCAGGGTGTTCAGGCTCTGGACTGTCCAAGTGTCTGGGCATTCACACTAGAATGAGTTAAGAAATACAGATAGCACATTTTTCAAAAAAGAGAAACAAATTATTATTTTATATGGATACTTCCGATTCAGATTTGAGATGACTGGGTGTTTCCTTAACTTCCATGGTATTAAATCTGTGGCTGAGAATCTTGACCTCAGTGACGTCCGTGCAGTCAATATTTGAGTCGTCCTTCAAGGACACGTCAGGGAACTACAGGATGAGTGGAACATCGAAGGCAACCTTTTGGTACCCCTGGGAGGTGGGAGGTCGAATGGAGAAGCTGAAAAGTCAGATATAATAAATAGTTTTTTTCTCGTGCGTATGTGCCCCTAACTTGAAATATAGTCTATTTCAAGTTGTTTCCAAATTTTCATGGTCTTATTTTCTTTTTTATTCAATCTTTAAGAATTATTTAAAATTTTTTACATGGTCTCAAAATCTAATCTATAAAATAAGGTGTATTCAGAGAGTTTCTCTCTGCTTCCTGTCCCCTGTTTTAATTCATTTTTGATTTATTGTTTCATTTGTTTTCTTCTATTTTTCCATTTCAACAAAAAAGGAAATACTTTTAGAGGATCATTCTATTCCTGTGATTTTATTTTAATTTAATAATATATCCTGGAGATAGCTCCTGCTAGGGAGAATACAGAATTCCCTTTTATGTTCTGATGCGCCCCTCCCCCGCTGTGTGCAGGTGCGTGATGGGGAGGAGAGGGGAGGCCACCGTTCCCTCCTGATGGGAGTCTGGGCCGATCCCACCTTTCCCTGGCACTAGAAATACCTCACTCGGTGGCCATCAGAAGATATTTTTAAGAGAACGGCACAACCTAATTAATATTACAAGCTATTCCTTTGCTTACTGGGTGATTTTCACACTGGAGCAGATTGCAATCTCCCCTTGGGTCCAGAGGAGCCCAGGATGGGCTGAAGCAGGGTGGGGGCCGTGAGCTGGGGCATCATATCTGGGTCTCTGTCAGCTTGAGAGGTCGTGCAGCCAGATCAGTGAAGAGGTGACAGGCTCACCACAGAGAGAAAGTGACCCTCAATTTCTTCTTGGAACTCTGTCTCGTGGCGCCCCCCAGCCTCCCCATGACCTGGCACCCAGCAGGGTGGGACCATCAGCCCTGGGGAGGAGCCCTCTCTGCCTCTGCTTTCCTGAGCGTCTTCCCATTGGCTGGCCCCAGCCACAGAAGGCCGGAGGCCAAAGGCAGAGATGTTCTTCCCTTCACTGTACACACCTATGTTATTAAACACAACCTAACACCCCAGTCTGAAGGGCCTGCGTGGGGTTCACCACCCGGGACAGGGCTGCCTGGGAATGGGGTAGGCACCTACTTAAGTCTCCCAATAGACAAAGTTCTCCTCTGAACAAAGGACCCAGATCTGCCCACAGCGGAGATGGCCATGGCTGGACATCCAGTGAGGTGTGGGCATCCTTCAGCCACGTCCAGTTGTCACTGAGAAACATCTATGCAACCAGGAATGTCACTTCCCAACTTCCTTTACCACTAGCCAAGGCCAAGTGGCTAGGTGTCAAAGTGTATTTTGAGAGGTGGGATGTGGCACTCTAGGCTGAGACTGCCTCTCCTCTTCTTTCCTTTCCCCTACGCTGACTGAGAACCAGAAGTGCAGGGGATCACGTAGGGGCAGACACGGGAGCTCAAGGTGGGGTCACGTAGGGGCAGACACAGGAGCTCATGGGAGGGGTCATGTAGCCTCAGACACAGGACCTCAGGGGAGGGGTCACGTAGCCTCAGACACAGGAGCTTGGGGGGAGGGGTCACGTAGCCTCAGATACAGGAATTCTGGCTGGGGCTGGCATGAAGCCTCTGATCCAGGAGCATGGGGGTCACGTAGACTCAGACCCAGGAGCTCGGGGGTCACATAGCCTCAGACCCAGGAGCTCGGGGTGGAGGTGTCATGAAGCCTCAGACCCAGGAGCTCTGTGGTCACGCCGCCTTGGGTGTGGGAGCCCAGGTCCCTGAGTCGCTGCCTGGAAGGCCTTCACCTGCTGTAGAAACCTCCACTGCACCACCCCACCTATGCTCCGGGGGTTATTTCTTAAACCAGGGTGCACTACTCTTACTAATACATAAAGTACTCATCAGCACAGCAATTTCAACATGAAACTCTGACATTTTAAAATCACTCTTCTGTTGTGCTCGTGCTCCACCCTGTTCCCCGGACCATGGTGTTTCAAAGCCTCAGTCCCCTGAGGAGGACTGTGCCTCGGGGGCAGGGCAGGTGTCCGGCAGCTCTGAGCACACTCACTGTTGCTGTAGCCTTAAAAGTGCCCATGAAGATGAGGGATGACACATTCGAATAAAAAAATTCATGAATTACTTTTTAAATATGCAGATATAAATAAAAATGGATGTGAGAAGAACAGGCTCCTGCTGGATAAAAGCAGAGCCCAATATCAAAGGGTGATGACAAAGCAGATGTGCTCAACTCAGGCAGGCGGGTCACTGTCCCAGCAAGGAAGCTTCCAGCCCCTGACAGGGGAAGCACTTGGGGAAATGGGCCTGATGAGGTCTCAGGAGGGGATGGAGCCGGCGCCTGGGAGGGAGGGCCCGTGGCTCTGCAGGGAGTGTGTGCCCCTCACCCACTGGAGATGGTGGCAGTGATTTCCACGCTGCACCGGGGACTACAGCCTTGCCCTCTCCTACCCCCTGGCGGTGACCAAGACTGTGTCCCTCCTATCACCTCTTCTGGTAGCTTTGCTCCCAAGGAACTGTGGGCTGGGACACGTCCCTTCTTCTGGACCCCCATGTGAGACTGCCAGGGGACGCCTGTGATTTTCTAGCCTGCCTGGGTTTAGGCCACTTTCCCATTCTTAACAACTGGCCCAAAGAGGCATGGAACTGAGGCCCTGGGGAGGACGGGTCCCACGTTTGCCAGCGAGAGGGCTGAGCCCAGGGACACTTGCCACTTGCCCTGGTCTCAGTGGTGAAGCTGCCCTGCGGTGGCCATGAACATGGTGCACACTCAGATCCATATGGCCTGCGGCGCAGAGAGGGGTTCTGACCGTTCACGTTGACGGATTACTGAGTCGTGTGGAGTCCTGCCACTTCACCCCACTTCTACAACAGAGAAAACTGAAGCAGGAGCAGTTTGGGGGCCTCTCCCGGACTGGGGTGGGCTCACCCCTGCCACAGGCGCACCACCAGTCCAGGGAAGGACCATGAGTCAGCGGGGGCCACGGCGAGTGGGAGGACATCCCTGCTTGCCGTCCCAGCTTCTGACATGTGATAAAACAAAACAAAGCAGACCCAAGCCCTTGGATTATCTGATCTGTGGTTTAATAAGTGTCTCTGGAGATGATTTAGGGGCTTAGGAAGGAAGTGGCAGCACAGGCCTCGGCGGCTCTGTGCAGGAGCTGCTGACCCCTCCCCCCAGAGGGCCGCCAGCCCTCCACACTCGGCGCCTCCCAGGAGGGCTGTGCCCACACTGTGCCAAAGGCAGGCCCGGCTCTGACCGCAGGTGTCCTTGAGCACAGCTGTGAAGTGGCCATGGGCGAGCCCAGGGTGAGATGCTGTGACACCCAGTCCTGGGCCTCAGCTGTGCCGCCCGCCCTGGAGGGATGTGATCAGCCAGACTGGGGACAGAGGTCAGCTCCGGGGACAGTGCAGCGGATGGGAAGCTGCCCACGTGTCTGAGGAGGGATCCAGAGGCTGCCCACCTGCCCACAGGTCATGTTCCCTGGGGGAAGTGATAAATGACCTGGGTCTGGGGGTGCAGGTGCTCTGAGGGGGAGGGGAATGCACGTCCTGCAGCTGCAGCCCTGCCCCTGCCCTTGACCCGATGCCCTCCCTGCCCACCCTGTCCACGCAGGCCCTGTCCTCAGCTCCCTATTACCCACCAGCTCCGGGCAGCCTGAAGGCCTGGTCAGCCCTGGGTATGACTATCTGGGCCCACGACCCTGCACAGGCGTGAGCTAAGAAGCTAATGGTCGTCCCAGACCCCACACTTCAGGCAGGCCTGGGCATGGGAAGGGGCCGCGTCCCAGACTCCTGTGGTCTGGAGGGAAGAGCCCCAGTCACACGAGCAGGGTAAGGCTTATCACACGGCAGGGAGGGTCCATGGCGCCTCCTGCTGGGAGGGGCCGAGGGACAGAGGGCAGGACAGTGAGGGAGACTCCTGCTCTCCCTGGGCCTGGGAGCGTCCTCCGGGCTCTCCAGGGTCATCTGTGGTCTGGTAAGTGACAGGCTGTCCTTCCCGGCGGGTCCGTCTCCATCACGTGTAGGCCACGTCTGCTCCGTCCAGTCTCCTGTCCACAGACATTCGGGTTGTTTCTACTCCTTGGCAGTTGTGAGTGACCCTGCAGTGAGTGTGGGCGTATAGCCGTGTCTTCTAGAAGCTTATTTCAACACCTTGAATACCTGGGTCTCTACGAAAGTTCTGAGACAGGCCGTGTTATGGTCCGTCACTTGGATTCCCAGGAACACAAGTGACAGTGTCCCTCCCATTCGCCGGGGCGCATTTCATTGTCCTCGGTTTATGAGTGTTGCTAGGAAGGCTCGTTTGCTTCTCCCCTAGAAGATTTTGCATTTCTTAATTTTTGTTTATTTCAAAACTTTCATAATGTCACATATATAATTTATTTGTCAACTACTCAATAAAGCTGCTGGGAGGGGCAAGGCATGAACATGGATTGATCTTTGGGAGACTCCTCCTATCCGCGGCCCAGTGGCTCTCAAGGTTTTATTTGTAGGAAAGTTTTTCCATTCTTAAAAATTATTGAGGACCCAACAGACTTTCGTTCACACGGGTCGTGCCTACTGACGTTTACTAGGCATCCAATTAACACTGGAAAATGTTTACGATGTTTCCTTATTTATGAAAATAAAAATTGCATAATAGGCATACAATGCATAAACATGACCTATTTTGAATGGAAATTAAGTATTTTCTAAAAATAAAGCAGAAGTTAGAAGAGTGGCATTGTCTTACGTTTATCTCTGCAACTCGTCTTAGTGTCTGACTTAACGGGGGACAGATGGAGTCTCACCCTCCCTTTGTGCATTCAAACTGTTGCAATATGTTATTTTGGGTAAAGTATACAAAAACAAGTCAGTCTTACACAGAGAGATGATTGAAAAATAAGAGAATTTGAAAAGACTTTTCAGATCATTATTTTTTTGATGCTACATCAAAACTAAAGTGATAGTTTTTTTTTAAAGGTTTTACAATATGGAATCTGAAATTCTACCAGTGATCTTTGAAATTGCACAGCATTTTTAAAAACCTAAACACCTGTCTATCATTGAATATAGATCGCTTTCACACAGACATGGTTTTATGACACCACGCATTGGTTATTTGAAAATAGTAATTCACTTTATGAAAAGGTTTCAAATATTAACATAGCATATTATTGACATAAAAATCACGTTCTTTAATATCAGAAAAAAATTTAAGCACGGAGGAACAGTCAATTTCTTAATGGCAGTTACAAGTTCTCCAAAATTCTAATTTTTATTTAACATCTCTAATTTTATTATTGTTCCCAAATACTGCCAAGGGTTTTCCTTGAAGTGATAGGCTTATCTTTGTTTTCATTTTTAAGAAAAATCACTCAAATATCCCTACCAATGTGGCCATTGTTTATGTAATTGTAGAGATTCTCTCAAGTGGAAATACGAGTCCCTATAGAAAAGAGCTGCTCTGGCTTGTAACTCAAATAGTCACACAAGTGCTTTCCTTGGGACAACCGTATGCCGTCCTTCCGTGCACAGCAGAAACTTCCCATGTGCACTTTCCATTTCATCACACAGAATATTAAAAAGATACGTGCTGTGAGGTCCAGATCGAATGGAATTAAATTTTTGCTGCTTCATCGAGTACACTGGTAGTAAAGCTGGTGTTTTCCTGTCTTGTTTCTGTCACTTGTGCATCTATTAGCTGTCCACTGACCTTACCACAAATGTGCGGCGGTGAGGCAACAATGACGGGGGCACCTTTTGGAGACACAGCTTTAATTCACTCCAATACATCGTAGATTGCCACCAACACTTTCACAAGCCTTTGTCAGTGCAAATGTCGGCACAGTGAAAAAGGCAAATAACTTCTCAGTAAGATTATGAAAATAATTTTGACCTTATGCGTACCCTGAAATTTTTCCGTGGCACTCCCACGGGGACACAGAATACAATTTGAGAATCTAGGACATGAGTGCTAGGCCTGTGACCAGCACTATTCCTGATCCCTACTCAGCTGCAGCTGGTTCCTGGCCCTTCACCCTTCTGGGCCGGCCAGAGGCATATTCTCAGCAACCAGGGCAGCTGTTCCTTGTTCCACTGTTCCCTGTTCTGTCTTGTTCCTTCTCTCAGAGAGGCCAAGCACCCACCTTCCCAGACACTCAGGGGTTTATGCCCCTGAGCTCGGATGCCTGCCATGCCACTGTCCGGCACTGGCCCCCAGCAGCAGTGCCCAGGCTGCTGACCTGGGCTGTAAGTGTGTTCATGCCTCTCACGTCAATAACTCTACTTTCCTCTGCTGTGTGTTACCCAACCTCTCTGGCCCTGGGCCCCAGAGGGTGCCTGGTGCATGGTGGATCTGGTCTCCATGAGCAGCGGCTGTGAGTCCCAGCTGAGAGCAGCGGAGAGCTGGAGGTGGCGGAGGGAGAATAGGAAAGCACAGCCATGCAGACCATGGCGCCGGACTGGGGAACCGGGAGCTGTTCTGCTTCCAGATGTTCTGTCTTAAAAGTTAAGAATTCACCTGCTGCTTTTTTCGCACAAGATTGGAACATGACCCTGAGGAAAACAGATCGAGAGTCCAGGACAGACCAGTGGCAGGCTGTTGGGGATAAGGTCCCACAGAGGCTGTGGGATACTTGCTACCAAGGGCTAGTTCTCCCTGGGGGGAAAAGCTGGTCACACCGTGGACTGATTGGGCTGGATCACCCTCCAGCATTGGGAGATGCCCTTGCAGTGAGGGGCTCTATGGACAATGGCACTGTCCAACCCCATGGCTTCCCGACTTTCTGGAGACCCAAGATTCAGTGCAGGAATGGCAGCCCTGATGTGAGCAGATCTAACCCTTCCATCTTCCCACTGTGCCTGAGCTTCACATATTTCCCATACAACGATCCTCCCTGGAGCCTGCCATCTGAGTGAGAGACAAGCCAAGTTTAACAGAAAACGCCTTTCCTGGCACTTTCGCTCCAGATAATGGTGACTGGTGGGTGCAGTAAGGCTGCTCCCCGGAGCCTAGACTCTTGTCCATCTGGGGGAGGCTTCCTAGAGCAGGTGCTGAGTGGCCCCCAGGTGGAGCCTTGTCAGCAGGGTACTTGGCAGAACACAGGACTTGCTGTGGCCGTGGGCAGGCCTCGTGGGGCCACACGGTAGGGAGGGTCTGGCCTCTCTGCCTTCCTCCGCCCATCCTCCACTGAGTCAAATGCAGTCAGCCTGGGCTCCGGCCTTGAGGTGGAGTCTTGGGTTTAGCCCGCAGGCTCTGTGCTTTCCTCCCATTCAAATGACGCTACTCTACCCTCGATGTGGAGATATGGCAGCCAGAGGGTGACACTTCAGTGTTCCACATTCAAGGTGGAATGTGACACTTTGGTGTCCTTGTAAACAGCCACAGACAAGAAACTTGAACTGTCAGGTTCTTGGGGCAGGGCAGAATGGGAAGAGTGGTGAAAGGGTCTGGGTCGGAGTTATAGGTTCTCAGCACAGCCATCCCCTGGCTGGGCTCCCCTGGGCGTGTCCGCTCCCTTCTGAACCAAAGTCCCCATCCTAACTGCTCATGTGCTCACGCTCTTCTCCAAGGGCTGATTGGAACCGAGGTAATCTCTGGCCTATTCAGACTCTTGTTAGAGTGCTCCTATGTCCAAGTGTTCTGGTTTTAAGATGGGTTTTTAAATTTATTCTGCATTATGTTGGCAAGTTGTTTGTGTCTAATTCTGGTGCTCATTTCCACCATGTATTTCAGCATAGAGAGAAACCAATGTGGCAGAGAAGCCTTATTTCGTATGTTCCCCCACATATATTTATTTGATGCATCCTTTTTACAAAATTGAGATCCATTTGGTTTAGGGCCAAAAAACAACTTAGCTGAAACAGAACGTGCTTTTAACATCACTTGATGTCCAGCGACACAACTTGAACTCAATTATGCTGGTTCTAGGACACCTTTCTTTCTGTGCTTCATAAAGGAGAGTGGAGTAAATGAAAAAGCAATCAGTATAAATATGCAAAACGGACACTCTCATAATCTTCAGATCATTGCTGGAGATTAAAAAGCAAGAGCATGGGGCCACAGGCTCCTTGTGATACAGGGCTGGGCTGCGCGGCTCTGCCCAGGTGCTAATTAAAGAGGAGCCTAGCAGGATCGATGGGGCATGATTACCTTGCCGAGTGCGGACGCGCAGACGCACCGTCCTCATGGCAGTGGTTAATGTTCTCACTGGAGTTCAAAGGTGTAGAGACCTGGGCTTTTATTGATAAACGGCCAGGCACTTGTGTGCACATTAATTTCCACTGGCCATCTTGGAGGTGGAAATGAATGCACAGCCATGGGTGGAATTAAATGCATTTTTCATCACCTGTGAACTTTGGGAGAGAAAAAGGCTTCAGAGACCATAATAAGGGGGAAGGGACCTTCTCTGCAGCTGTACATTCCACAAGCAGTGTGGGCCAGGTATGAGGGCTGGAAGATTTTCATACCTGGGTCTCAGTCTTCTGGGAAAATGAGGATCAAGGAGCTTCCGCAGACAGTGGTATGGGGTGCTGGGATGCCATCGCAGCCCTCAGCAGGGGCACCTGCCCCTTTCTTTGCAAGTGGTGCTTGGTAGACCTGACTTTAATGCTTTTTGCCTCCATCTCCCAGTAGCTAAAGGAAGGGAGGTAAAGCTACTGCAGCCAGGGCTTCTGACAGCAAGGCGAGGGACGTGGAGCCCACGGGACCCTCCAGGCCCAGCACCGGCCCCTCGGGGGAGGTGGAGGGGCTGGTTCTCATTGCTGACACCATCATTTGCAGAATTACCTCCGCGTCCAGAGGCCTGAACGTCCCCGAACGTCACCACCTTCAGGCAAGCAGAGCGTCTGCCCACCTCTGGAATGGACAAGACGGTCACCAACTCTTTGGCCAATGAGCTTCTCAATGTAACAGCCCAAATCCCTCCAAGTTCCCGGTCACATGATTCCAACATCACTGCTACACAGGTAGCTAATGAGAGGTTCCTCGCTGGCCAACTGTGCCCCCGCCCCAGTCCTGGTTGGAAGTCGATGGTAACGGAGGACCCTGAATGTAGCCTCTATCTACAATGGTAAGAAAGGCCCGTGGGAAGTGGGCGAGTGAGCACCCCAGGAGCCCTGGGGGAGTCATCCTGCCTGCAGCCCCCTGGGGTGGGTGTGCCCTTCTGCAGAGGGACACAGCCAGAGGGCAGCCCAGAGGCGGACGCTTCTTCCCTCCTTGGAATCCCCTTCCTGGATGCCCCAGCGGCAGGCACACTCACCTCTCTCTCCCTGTCTCCCGGTAGCCGAGCCCACGTGGAAAGCAGAGGCCCATGGGGGGCAGCCTCCTGGCGGGAGCAGAGAGAGGGGTGAGGACCTGAGCTGCTGGGCAGGACGCCGAACCCCTGCCTGGAGCCGCCCCACCTCCCGGCCACCCTGGGTCTCATTGTAGCATCTGCGCGGTGCCCGACGCACTCGAGTCTCTCCAGGGGCACTTCCCTGGGAGCACGCAGTGCTGGGCTCCTTGTGGGCTGGGGTTCAGGTGGCCACACCAAGCCCCCTGCATCCTCTCCCAGGACGATTCCAGGGTGTTACCTCACACAGGAAGGTTTACTGTGCCAACTCCACCTCCTCTCCAAGGTGGGGCTCAGGGGAAACAGCTCTTTACTCACAGGGACAACCTTGGGCATCTGATTCTCCCTCACTGTCCTCAAGGGGTCTGGCATGAGAGCCCAGTGCACGTGAGCGGTCACATCTGGGGTTGTCGCAAAGGCTCAGCTTTGACATTCATGCGTGAAGGGAAGAAAGGATAAAGTCTGGAAAGAAAGAGCTCCCCGAGCTACTTTAATTCCTCAGCCTGTCCGTCCCCGCCACCCTGGGTCCGGAGGGTCACAGGCGTGAGCGTGACAGCTCTGTGCTCTGTGTCCAGCACACGGAAGGGACAGGCCACAGGCAGGTGTGCTCACTGCAGGACCACCCACCTTCCCCTGGGGGCCCTCAGGAGTCCGACCCCAGGCCCAAGCTCTCACCCCCCTTCTCTCTCTTCCCAAATGGTTTTAAAAGATGTCAAATACTGATCAGGAAACAAACCTATAAACCAATAAACACCGACCCCGACTCGACGGCTGTCACGAGAGCCGTCTGCACACTCCTCTGTTCCCTGCAGCCTTTGGTTGCAAATGTTCTGTACCTGCCCTGCCCGCACGGGGCCCAGGTGCTAGAGCAGCAGGGCAATCCCAGCAGGGCCACCCACGCCCTCCCCAGGTACTTAAAACGGGCACGATCACATCCCCGTCCAGCCCAGACGCAAATGTTCCCAGTTCTCCTTCAGGGCCCTAGAGGCGCCGTGTGTTTGTCGCCTTCTTCTCAGTCTCCATGGTGGGTGATGAAGCTCCCGCGTCTGCTGCAGGGAAGTACGGCAGATATGGCAGCTTGGAACGATAGACTTCGACTCTCCTGCAGGTGTGGAGGCCAGAAGTCCGAAATGAAGGTGCTGCCCCTGGGCTGTTCCCTCTTGGGCGCGAAGAGAGGACCCTTCCCGTGTCCCCCTCTTCAGGGGCTGCCTCACTCCCGTCTCTACCCACCCTCCCATGCTGCTCCCCCTAAATACCATCTTTGTGGGGTAACTTCCTCTCCACGTGAGGACACCTGCCACTGAGGCAGGGCCAGCTTCCTGACCCCTATTCCACCCGATCTCTTCTGTCAACACCTGTCTCCAAATAAGGCCGTATTTACAGGTGCTGGGTTCGGGAGCTGAGCATGTTTTCTGGGGGACACAGATCAGCCTCCAATAGGAGCTTCAGAAAGGGGCACCTACCCGCCTGCTGGGTTTTCATGGCATTGACATTTCTGAGCATCTGGGTTTGTTTTCTTATAAAATGATCTACATTCTGGATGTGTCCGATCATTAGACGCAGGGTGGACTTTGAGGCACAGCCCCGTGCAGGGTGCTGTGTGCACCTGACCGTGTGGTGGTTTCCTCCATGTTTGCTGATGCTGGGAGTGGCCGCCTGGCTAAGGGGGTGAGCACCTGCCCTCCTGAGCAAAGGCATGTATCCCCTTTGTAAGAATGATCAGCTCCGGGGGTCGTTGGAGGTCATGTGCCACAACCCCATTCCCCAAGAAAAGTCTCGATGCTTTTTTCGCCCACTGATGGTCTTTTTCACAACACTTCCTCTCTGCACGGATCAGCTGGCATCTGCCCCTCCTGAGCGCCACTGCGGGCTTTGATATTCTCACCGCTGCTCAGCATGTCATAGTCAATTATTCTCAGACTCAGAGGCTGGTGAGGGGGGAGGTGATTAAACAGGACTGGGTACCAGGCCGTGTGGTCAAAACATGGACCTGGGGAGAAATCATTTAAATGTAAGAGCAAAAGGGCCGCCTGTGAAAAGTAACTAAGGGGCCTGCTTCTGGCTGGAGAAGGAGGCTGTATTCTAGGTCCACAGACACACGGCGTGAGGGCATTTGGAGCCCTGGACACAGGTCTAGAAGGAAGCATGTGGGGCAACAGGCCCGACAGAGAGGCCGAGTTCAGAGGCTAATGGGGACACGTGTCCTGCCTGGTTCTCCAAGAATGTGTGTCAGTGCCAGGGTGTCACTGGGGGTTCTCCTAAGGCACAGAGTTGGTGGGGACAGAGGGACCACGAGAGGGTCTCTGTCTTGCCATCTGCTGTCTGCAGCGGGAGCACCAGGAAAGCCGCTATGTGATTCCACCTGGGGCCAAAAGATTGAGGAGGGGTTGGGGGCGCTGGTGCCCGTCCTGGAGACCAGAGGCCCGAGAGCTGTGAGTTCCAACATCCGAGCACAGGGAAGATGGACACTTGTCCTAGCTGAAGGAGAAGGATTTCGCCCTTCTGCCTTTGTGCTCCATGCAGGCCCTCAAAGACTGGACGGTGCCTGCCCACACTGGAGGCCGAGCTTCCTCACTTAGTCCACTGATTCAGACGCTAATCTCAGTACACACCTCACAAACACACCCAGAAACGTTTCTCCAGCCATCTGGGCACCCCCGGTGTCCTACTCAAGGGGACACATGAATTACCCATCCCCATGGTGTCTGCCTTCCAGCCACACGCTGACCCTGGGCTTCCAGCACACCCTTCCCTTCACTGCGGCCCTGCCGGTGACCCAGAGTGCACAGGCTGATGTTCCGGATAGGAAAGGAGCATTAATCTCATGATGGATCATCATTTTGTTTTGCTTTAGCCCCTGTGAGATTAGTCTTTGTGAGTCTGAACATGAGGGACTAATCCTCCAAGGCCTTGAATTGGGCAGAAGAGCGGGTGCACGTGGCATTGTCCATCTCTGCAGTGGGCAGGTCAGGCTGGCACCCTTGCCCACTGGGTCCCGGTCACATTTGAGATCCTCCATGCAGGGCTCCAGACAGCCTCCCAGAGATGGCCAGAGCTGGCCTGGGGCACAGTCCCTTCTGGACACCCACACAGTGTCAAGCGCAGGGCCTCCAACTCCACTCCCAGTGCTGCCGTTCAGAACAGGAAGGCATGTTTCTGCAGACACATGGAAACGTGGGTCTCGTCCTAGGATCTTAAGCACCTTCCACTCCTCCTGCTTCCTGTGCCTACTTCTCTTGCCCCTGTTCTATCTCCCTAGTTCCAAACTTCCATCTGTAGCCTCATTAGCAACTCCCAGGCCCCTTCCAGGCCCATCTTCTGCGGCTCCTCTGCTTGCCGTCCGGAGAGGACTTGTCCCCCCGATGGCTCCTGGATCAAACATCCTTCCAATCCTCCCGGGTCTGTTATTGTCATGGTAATTGGCCACCACTCCACACGTGTGCTCTAATAGTGCATCTTAAAACTGTACCACAGAGTGTCCACTCCCACTCCCACTTTGCAGACAAGGCCACTGAGGGCAGCAAGGAGGGTGGGGATATACACAGGGCCACAGAGAACGGGACTTTCAACCCAGGTGGGTCTGGACCAAACCCTGTGCCCCGCAGACTGTGCCATCACACTCTCGTCACGGCCATTCATTCAACAAACCAGGATTAATGGACACACTGAGAAGAAATCCAGGCCTGGACCTTGCACTTAAGAAGTTTACGAAACATTGAGACTCGTTGTTCAGATCTATTCATCTATTTCCCTGCCTCCTGCTAGATGACTTCTCTAAGTCTGAAATTGATAAACTTGTATTTCTAAATATATTGGCCAGATGCAAAAGAGTTCTAACTAAATCTTACAGGATGGACAGGTGGATGGGTGGATGATGGGTGGATGGAGGGATGGGCAGATGGTTGAATGGATCTATGGATAGATGGATGGGGAGATGGGTGGATGGGGATGGGGGATGGGTGGAAGGGGGATGGGTGGATGATAATGGATCAGTGGATGGTTGGATAGATGGATGGGGGGATGGGTGGATGGGGATGGGTGGATAGCAGATAGGCAGATAGGTGGATATACGGATGGCTGGATGATGGGTGGACGGATATATGGGTGGGTGGATAGATCTATGGGTGGATAGATGGATGGGTCAGTGAATTTAAAAGCTATAAGAGACTTTTGGTGGGATTTTTCTCCAGCCTTTGGGTGATGTATATTTTT